>JANBPT010000054.1:11470-90739 GCA_027575765.1 Tieghemiomyces parasiticus
TCGACCTTCACGAGGTCATTGAACAGCTCATCGAAGCGGCGGTTGTTCGAGTTGTCGTTCAGGGCATCTACATTGACCTCCACACCGTTGTTGAACAGGCGGTCGAAGCGGCGATTGTTGGAGTTGTCGTTCAGGGCATCGACATTGACCTCTACACCGTTGTTGAACAGACGTTCGAACGGGGCGGCCTGAACGGCGGCCAGGAGGAGGGCAGAGACGATGGTGATGGAGATCTTCATGGTGATAATATTAGGATTGCGCGGTCGGCAGGTGAGTAATTGCTGAGGACAGATCGTAACGGTGGGGGAGAGGCGTGACAACGAAAACAAAAAACTGGCTGACAAGTCGAAGGTGAAGGTGGAAGAGGCTAAGTGGCGAATGGCTGGCACAGGACGGTGCAAGGGTGCAATGGGTTACAATGCGACGCAAGAGTGTGCGAATGGCGAATGGAGCTGAGGTTTCTATCCTGACGAGGAGTACTTACCGGTTTATATAGCCCTCCCAGGAGGCCTGATCGGGTCCAGCCTAACCCCGAGCAGACCCGTACCTACTGATTACTGACCACTCTGTCTCCTTTTCTTTTCCAAATACCTACCGCTTCCCTGCTTAACCTGGAAGGAAGGAAGGGAGGCCTGCTCCATGACCCCAAACCATACAGCCCAACTTTCCCCAAGTAGCGGGCAACCGTCGCTTGGCCCTAGTCGAAATCGCCATACTCATATGGTGGCTCCCCCCCCCTCCAATCACCCCTAGTTACCCGGTGCGTACGATTAGTCAGGCAAGGGGCGTATAGCGATTGGCCTAGGAGTGCCGCTATAAAGTGGAACCTCCCGAAATCACCCCCCTTCTTACCTCCTTTTCTCTGCAATAGGCAATACTCAACGTCGACCCCCGGTCGGCTTAGGACATGCTGCAAACCGTAGACTGAGAAGCTTGGCGACCAGGAGAATGGAGAGTAATAATGCTGAAAGGGGGTTGTAGGATAAAGGGGGGAAATATGACATTTAAGGGGAATTGCCTCCAACCCATACTTGATGGCAAGGACAGTCAGTCAAGCGGTATCATGCACAAACGCTAGACCCACGTAGTACATTTGAATCGGTGAAGGCTCGGGTACCATCCGGTGCTTGTTTCGGCGTGGTCTTTCACATTGTATTTTATCAAACTATACCTTCCTATATTTCACATTAAATTTTTACGCTCTACAGGGCCTAGTGATGGTCAGGTAATGGTGTCTTACAACACAGCCCAATACCCGTAGTGAGCGATGTTGACCGACTGGGGTTCCCTCCTGTTCACGGTTGCGGGCGGGCGGACGTAGTAGCCATCGCCTGACTGTCCACGCATGCACCAGTTTTTACTGGTTTGCAGTTTCGGGCGCAAGTACGGGGTGACATTATCATCAGCTCTTAAGGAATAGTGCCGATCCTTCTCATGAGAACGAAAATATCACATAGGGCCACTGTTCACGTTGGCCCGATACCAGTGGCGCTAGGTTCTTTAAGTGCTCGAAATATTTCTAATAACCTGACTACAAGCACTTGCTCTGTTGTAGATGATCACCCCTATACTCTAATAATCATGCGGACGCCCCTTTTGTCCGATTGGGAAAATCAAAGCCGATTCCGTTTACGCGAACGGCCATGGGCTTAATGTTGCCGCCAACGTTATTGGTCTGTTGGCCCATCTAACGCGGGTGGTCTGTACAGAGGAACAGATGGCGGCCCCTTAACCGAACAGTCATTTGAAAACCACATTGTTAACCTGCTAATCGTTTCTCATTCTATTCGGCAGCCAGTGAGTTTCTAAACCAGATCGGAAGCTTGCTATTTAATCGCTGCTCAGTAGTCGAAATATCGATCTAATGGCGTCGCCAGAAACCTAGTGAGATACAGGCTAATTGAAAAATAAGAACGGTCCCAAAGGCAAAGGCAATTGGTCGTTGGTGACACACTGAGGCCATGATACCCTCCTCGCACCCTTGGACTGTACCCATTACGATTCTGACTCAACTAGGCAGTAATGGCGGAAGCGGGTTTGTCGCGACGAGCAGTCGAAGATAGGGACGCATAGGCGTCACCTCTCGTCTCCTTTTCTATCGGCCATATATAGTTGGTCTGTATGGCTTGAAAGCGGCTGTATACTCACACCTCTCTACCCCCTACCAATGTACTTGCTCACATACTTTATGTAGGAGGCTAGGTCACAAGTGAATGGGAGAGGGGGTGAGGCCAAATCAATGGGGTATCCGGGATTCAGCCGCCGATGTGCAAGCCACCGTCCGGGCAGCTCGTCATGGCTATGATGAGAATATCACATATTCCGCCCCGCTTTCCATCTGTTGCGTGTAGAGGCGACTTTCTGCTAGGCATAGGTCGCCGACTATCTTCCTCCGTGTCTGCCGGTATATTTCTATACCTCGTACCGTGCAGGAGACGTTATCAATTCAGGACAGGATATGAAGTGGCACATCCAGGGAGTGGGCCGATATAGTTGTCGGCAGCTCTGACAAGGGGTTGACGACGTCTGAGATTAAAGGAAAGGGGGAATAACGAGGGGAGGTGGCGGTGGCCGTGTGGTTTCCAGTACACAGGGTGGCCTGGGATGAATGTCATATTGACTCTATGGGTAAAGGTGTCCACGTTTTAGAGACAGCTGGGGGGAGGTGTGCTATTCGACTGGGGTTCACGTAAGGCGAAAGGGTAATCCCAGGTATCCGAGTTTGACGAAGTTACTGATGCGAGGTCTTGTATCTGATCATATCGGACTTGACTTTTTTTTTTCAGTACAACTAATTCCAAGGCGACTTAGCCTCTCGCGTCCCATTTGGTTATTGCTCCACCCAATCCTTCAGAAGTCTAATACCTCGACCTCCAGGTTGCCTACGCCTCGGAACTTGATGCATAAGTCCAAAAATGCCATTTACGCTCAAATGAATCGCCAGGCCAAGTACAATAGCACTGACGCAATCACCCCACACGTCATCATACAAATAGACGGCTGATATTTTTACGGCCCCTTCCCCTATTAAATTATGATGGCATGTTAGCCGGCGTGTTGAGCTGAGTTGGGGGATTTGACGAAGATCGAGCCTGGGAAACTACTAGCAGCTAGTCTTAACTCAGCACTGAGAGCCTGGTATGGGCCTGTTACGCTTTCTTATCTCTACATCAGCTGTTTTGCCAAAAGCTCTAGGATTAAGCGTTAATGTCAACCTATGTATTCATCTAAACGTCACGGGTAATCAGTTGCACCTGTGCACATGGTTTTAAATGGTTTTATACACGGGGTTTTTGAGATCGTGTTTGCCTGGTGGCCGATTCCTACACATACTAGGGGTTCCGCCACCCTCAGCGTACCGTATATACCCCAGCTCTGTGGCTTAAGGGTTCACGATGATGTGTCGCTCGACTGGGTTCATTGGGTACTCATTACTGACCGTAATCACTTCGAACCATCAGCAATAGTATAGATGAGACAAAATAGTTTCCTACTTTTATGCTGGAGGTCTCAGATCGCATCGTTTCAGATAAAATCTACAAGAGTCAACGATGCCGAGTCGATTGGTATAAACCATTCCAGGATCGAACCATTCTAGACTTCACAGCTTGCGTTGTTACTTCTCCGTCATATCTACTTTTTAAAACTTCATTCCCCACCCCATCCAAGTTTACCAGGCACGATGTACAGGTCCTAATTTATCAGTATTATTGTGAGGGCGACAAGGCAGACTATATTCTAGCCCATATGATTATCACGCTTGGCTTAGCTGCTCTTTCCTGCACCGCCGTTAACAGGTGGTTAGCTTGCCTCTGTACGGGCCACCAGTCCCTTGAATATGAGACACAGTCTGGCTGCCCGTCGGATGGCATTGGCAAACTTTACGAAGTCATACTTCTGCATTGTTGGAGTGCGACCCTCAACTGACTGCAGAGCCACCAACCCATACCTGTCACACTTCCCATGGTACCATGAACAATGTCCTGCCCAGGGACCTGAGGGTGCACAGCCATTTCAATTGTTAGGTCCCCCACAACCTCACCGACGACTAGTGCCACCGGCGGGTACGTTTTGCCACTGAGTTCCTGGAGGAGTTCAGTGGGACCAGTGACTACCTGCTGGACTCCATCGTCACAAGTGATGGGACTTTGATGTATCTTTATGATCCCCCCCCCTGCCAGCTCAAGTCGCTGGAGGTAGTGCCCTAATGGTGACCCTGTCCTAACTGAGACCCGCCGAGGCCATGCCACACCCAAGGTGATGATGACCATTGTTTTTCACCAGGCGTAGCTTGTTACATCTAAGGGTGAAGCTGCAGGGGGTAGTAGTCCAAACTTCCACGTTCTTCCACCCAGGTCTGGAGCATGGGCTTCAGCCCGTACTCTACATAGAGTGTGGTGGAGACCTTGACACCAGGGGGCTTGACAATAATAATGCACCACCGCAACGTACTGCAGTTACCTGTACCTACATTTCCGGCACCGGAATCAAGCTTGTGCCAGTCCCTCCCTACCGTCCTGACCTTCCACTCTGCGATTTCTGGTTGTTCAGGAATATCAAACGACGGCTAAGGGGTAAGAAGTTCACCATGGTGGAGGTGATTGTGGACGCCTGGCAATCGGAGCTAGTTAAGTTCTGACCCAGTGACTTTAGAGTCTGCTATGGTAGCTGGTTAGAGCAAGGTCGTCCAGTGGCACAGAGTGGCGGTGGCTATATTTAATAAACATCGTTTTGGTATAAGGAACCCTAAACTTTATGAAGCACCCATAACGGTAATTGGCGTCATTTTCACTTGCCAGGTCCGCCGTTAAGTACGCTTGTTGATCCAACCCGGTCCGGTCTGGATAGCAGTTTCTTTAAACCCATCTATCAATATTACCTAAAGTTACTTGATTTGCCTCTCGTAGTATGATCAGGTACTGGGGTTCAATTTTTAAGCTTTATTCAACCCTGGAAGCACCTGGTGTGCCATCTCATACCCACTACGCCGGAGCGCCACGGTGCCGGCAGCCCTTTGCCAGTCAATGCGTATAATTTATGCAGCTACTTGGGAATGAAACTGGACGACTGAAGTCACTAACCCGTTTATCTAAATGTGAGAGTATATGACAAGTCGGGCCCGCTAGGTTGATCGAATTTAGACTTGTCATTATCCACAGACACTCAGCTAGGTATAGCTTGTTTATATTATTGATATTCACAATTTCGAGCCATATTTACCAAGTACAATAGGCAGGTCTTCATTCGGTATTCGCATTCAGAGGGCCGGGGTTACGCGGTCACGCCAACCGATGGGACACCCAAAGCCTCACCGGTGATCAATACCGCCATTGGGCACGTCATCAGCCACGTCGTCTTTTTTATGCGAGTCTTGCCAGGGCCAGAACCTACGTGTCTGATGCATTTGTTGCCGGCGCTTTAGTTTTAGCCCATAATAAAGAGACGTTCGTTGAGAGCACTTGTCAAGTTTGGAGCCCTCCAACGGTGATCAAGTGCCAACTCGGGCGTGAAGAAACCATATGCATAGCAAAACTCTTCAGGATCCAGCCCAACGTCTTCAGAACCTAATTTTTCCACTAGGCTAGAGCGAGCTAACCGATCCACCCGCGAAGGTAACCGGTGTATTTGGTAAAATCACAACGATATAGTCATTACTTCGGCCATTTTATGTGGGCCGTTTACAGGAGGACGCGGGGTTCAAAACGGTCGGGGGGCGGAGCGACCGGACCAGTGGGTCGATTTCGGCGCGCAGGGGGATTCATTACTCAGCACTACCTGTACCGTCTCATCACCGATGATAGCGTTTAGAGAGGCCGGACCTAGCGGGCGACGGATGGTCTGGCTGGGGCCGGTCGCTGACGGTAGAGGGGACGGTGAAGAGAGTAGGTCGTCTAGCTCGCTGTGGTGGTCCCGGGACATGGGCGGGGAGCCCCTGGGGCTATCCAAGGTCGCACCGTGGTCCTCTTTCTCCCCGTCGGTATCCATGGTATCCCCATGGGTACGTTGGCTCGTATATCGACTCGGGTTACTGAGACCAGTATCGAACCCGTCGTCGTCATCATCGTCGTCTAAAACTTCCGGCAGGATGGCCGTAGTATCGTACTTGCGTGTCAGCTCGCTGATCATTATGGTATCCTCCGGGTCGTCGAACAGAAGGGATTGTAGCTCCTTGTTGCGCACCGAGAGGCGGCGGTCGGTGCGACCGATTCGTTTGGCGCACGGTGAGAGGGTAAAAGCGGGTGATGTGGTATCGGTGGTGACAATCCGCTGCTGCTGGGCTGGCGAGGTCCACTGTGGGTACCCGGTGCTCTGCGAGATGGCAGAGTCCAGCCCGGTCCGCGGGATGAACGGTGCTGGACTGGCCAGGAAAGACGCATCACCCACGACCGCCGCCTCTTCTTGATTTTCTTGCTTGATTGAGGAGGTCGACGAGGCCGGAAGGGACTGGTTGTCATCATACCGGTCAAGCATGGCGGCCGTCGCGGGACTCCACGCTGGTTGGCTGTCGAGCATATCCCGATCAGTGGAGACTTCGGAGGGGGCGTACCGGGCTGACGACACCGGTAGGGAGGGTTGCAAAGGCGGGGTGTGGGCCATGTCACGGAGGCCGTGATAGACCGTAGTGGTCTGGTGGGGCGTATAATGAGCTACTAGGCGGCGGACGTCGCTGGGTGTGGATCGGAAGGACATCATATCGGAGGCCGACGATTCTCCGCTGTGGTGGACGTTTGGCTGGCCGTAGTCATAGCCACCGTTGGTGCTGCCCCTTAAAAGGGAGGCCGTGTCGAACGATAAGTCGGACGGCGGGGGCCGGCGGAAGGTGGCATCGCCGCAACCAGACGAAACGGATCGCCGGGCGGTTGAGTATAGACTGAGAGTGTCGGCATCTCCACCCACGCGGGACGGGGTACCTTGGAGATCGAAGCTGGAAGTACTGGAAGCGGTATCGAGATCGGCCGCTGTTATGGGTGCTCCGCTGCGGGCGGCCGAAGGGTAGTGCGGAGCCGGTCGAGATTTGGATAGGGTTGACGCGGGGTGATGTACGGACCGGAAGGACGGGGATAGGACGGGGGTCTGAAAAGATCGTAAGGACAGAGCCAGGCGACTCCGTGCTGACCCCGGGGTTTGGACGTAGCCCGGGTGCCCGCTGGCCACGCTACCTGGACGGACAGAGCCTTGATCCTCCGCGTCCAGCGGATAATTGAAGGCGTCTGGTTCACCACCCTCTCCGGCTTCCGTGCCCGTTTCCGGTGCAATGGGTCGGGCGAAGATCTCAAAAAATTGCAACCAGGGCTATCCAAGTTGTGAAAAGAAAGGGGTCATGGGAAGGATCGGATAGGGGGTGGCGGAAGGAGAGGAGAGATGTGAGTTAGCGCCTTCCCAGCATTTATTTTTGGCTGGGCTGCCATTATCGGCTTGACCTCACTGTGACGACCGACTCAATTTTCCTAAAAGCGAGCCATCGTCGGACTTACTTTGCAAATTTCCAAAAGCTTCTTGGACGCTTTACCTAGTCGTTCGATCCGCGGTAGAAGCTCACTTTCTAGGTTCTTGTGGGTGACGGCGAAGTTGGCATCGATCTCCTGGAGTAAGTAGGTAATGTTCTGCTCCAAGAGCTCGATTTGCGCTGCGGGCTCCATTTGCTCCATGGCGGCGTCGGAGTAAGGTGAACGGTCGATTGGCGCTTAAATGCCTTGGTAACCAGCAGACGGGCCCAGCACAATCAGGAAAGGGTGAGTTGCCAGGGGTGCAAGAATGATAAATAAAGTAGGTTTAAACTCCGACGTGGTCTGTTATGGCGGCTATTTACAGACGAGAAGAAGAGGATGGTATTGAACGCAATGTTGCCGACTCGGTGCATGCGTTAAAACTTGAGTTTGATGTGACTTAGTCGGGGTATCGAACGACTTGGGCTCCAGGCGCTACGGGCCTACACCTACCCTCACGCTTGCCGAATGGCTTACCGGCCACTGTCAACACAGTGAGCCGAGGCTTATTATTCCCATCTCGCAGGCCCAGGTTTGTTTATCAGCGCAGACAGTGTTGACCCAAGTCCTCTCCCGCATTAACTATGTAACCCAGTGGTGCACTCGCGAAATCCAGCCCTCAGGCGGGGCCACGACGCTATACCTGACTTGTATAGCAGCTCTGGTACCCACTTTGTGGGAGACACCGGCTACTCCCACTATGAAACCGTGCCCGGTATACCTAAGCACTGAAAGCTTCCATCCGGTCTTTGTTTACGTACTATTTCCCATCAATCTCTTTCCTCTGCTACTCTTGCTGCATCCCACCGACCTTGGTCCACTTCTGAAGCCGCACTCCCTATCCCCGCCAATCCTTCACCATGGCTGCGACCCGCACCGGCAACGGCACCACAGAAGGTAAGCATCTCATCAGATTGTCACCATCTCTACCGAATAGGTGACAGAGCCTGCGCTATGCTACCCAGGGCCGTTTTCTAGTCTCCTATTTAACTGACACGCATCAATCTGGCACCGACCTTCCCTCCCCTCCCCTCCCTATAGAGTACAAGGAGGCCTTCTCCCTGTTCGACAAGACAGGCCAGGGACACATCCCTCTCGAGTCCCTTGGTACCCTCCTGCGGGCTTTGGGCCAGAATCCCACCGAAACCGAGCTCGCCGAGATCGTCGGTGACCTGGAAGCCGAGCGCGGGGCCCAGCAGTCCAAGAACGTCGACTTTGATGCCTTCCTCCGCATCCTGCAGCGCCCCGGTGGGTTTGCCAAGCCCAGCGAAGACGCCTTCGAGGAGTTTGTGCAGGCCTTCCAAGTCTTCGATAAGGAAGGCAACGGGTTCATCTCCGCCGGCGAGCTGCGCTACGTGCTCACATCCCTCGGCGACCGTCTCTCCGACGAGGAGGTTAGCGAACTACTCAAGGGCGTCGAAACGGATAAGAACGGCAATATCCACTACGAGGAGTTTGTCAGGATGCTGCTCGAGTCCTAGACGGAGAGAAGATGACTGGATGGGGGGGGGCGGTTTTGCTGGCCCATATCGGCCTAGTCCTCACTAGGTAACCTCGCTCCACTTTTCGACAAGTCGTATCTAGTCCACGATCGATCCTACACTCCCCTCCCCTCTTTGGTTCGTCTTCTTTTTTAAAAACTTTCTATTTTGACTCTTTCGCTCGCTTGTGACTCAACGTCCCTATCCTCTCCTGTAATAAATCCGCCATTTGGTCACCCATTGATAATTATAGTGTGTATTATAGAATGTAACATGCTTGCCGTGGGTGGCTAGAGTCGCGACGGAAGAAAACCATCGCCCCGGCCGCCTAAGGACTCCTCCATCGGGCTGGCGGAGCGGCGATGCGTACTGCCGTCCGCCTCTGCCCAGGTTCGCTCTAAATTAGCAAGCTCTGACGATGCCCCCGCTGTACCGGAGGGGCTGCCATAAGGGTTACGCACTACGAACGGATGGTGGAGCTCGACATCAAAGGAGCCGTACACGGCGTCGGTGTACTCGACTGTACGGCTCAAGTAACTGTCGACCGCCGTGTCCGTGTGTTCGCCTGGCACTATCAGGGGCGCCCTTGAAGTTCGGTCGGCCCGTGTCCTCCCCAATGCCGGGCCATCTACGTACCGCCTCGTCTGTTCGGCAGGGCTCGGCGGGACATACACGTCGTCCAAGGCACCCATCATGTTGAAAATCTCGTCTAGGTCGGCTGCGGCGTCACGGCAGCCCTCGTGAAGGCGGTAGCGGTTGGCGATGGGTCGACTCACATGGGTCAAAGTAAAGTCGGTCGGCCCGGGGGTTGGTGTATGGGCCAAGGGCCGCGTGAGGCTAAAATCCGGCCGCTCGCGGTTCTGCCCAATGGGATTTGGTAGCCCGGTAGACCCCCACATTGGGTCAGGTTTGTGATGGTTCAGGTTTTGGGTCGAGGTCGATCGAAAAAGCCGCTTGACGTCGTCTTGTATCCGATCTATCGGTGTAGATGGACCTGGGCGGGAGGGCTCGGTAGTAAGTCCTTCACGATGAGCCTGGGTTGGCTGCGTGGCAATCCCCGCAGTGGCTGATGTCCCGGGGGTCTTGCTGGCACCGGCCACAGTGCGTTGCAGTGCGGGTGATACAGACGACGGTGAGGTTAGGCTGGACCATAGCGTGCGGGATGAGGTGGCCAGTGACGAAGCCAGCCCGGACGTTTGGTGGTCACGAGCGGTAAGGGGGTCCTTGGCGTCGGTGGCGGGTGCCTTACCCTTCGACCGGGAGTCTCTTCCTGTGTCAGCCATGTCGAAGGTTGTGTGTAGGTTTTCTTTTTTTTTGGAGGGGCTAGCCGGCTAAATGGATAGGTCAGGTCTTGTCAGGAGCCTCGATTTCCGAAATGAAGGCCAACATGCGGGGTCTCTCGGGTGTGCGAGGAAGATGAGGGCTAAGGTGGGTGAGACGGTTGGCCGAGACGAAAGGTCCAAGGGAAATATGGGCAGGGGCCAGAAGCAAGTAAGGGAGGGGGGATGTGGTTAGGTTCGTCAACGTCAAAGAGTTAGGAAGGGACTAGTCTGCCGGGGCTTGTGACTGGCCTGAGTGGGTGCGTAGGTCAGCAAGACTATCACGAGCCGGCAGGGCCAAGGTACTCGAGCGTGCCTTCCAGTAGGCATGGCTCTTCCGTTGGGACTTCCCACTGCGAGTGCTCGACAGAGTTGCCAATGAGGAGCCCATATTTCATTATTTTTTTTTTTAAATAGATACCGAAGGCGGATGGTAGAGGGGCGCCTGGCCTTACTAAGCGTAGAAATCGGGCAGTATCTAGGGTTTTATTCCGGAGCGACTTTGTGAGCTAGAAATCACACCAGTCCGCACTGAGAGGGGAAATCAATACTATTTTGACCCCTTCAATAAAACTCGTTGAGACGGCAACCCATGTAGTTAAATAGCAGACGGGAACCCGCCCTCCCCCCTCTCCCATTCACCATGGCCCGTCTAGGCCTGGTTCTTGGAGGACTTGAGCGTCTGCAGCTCGGCCCGGAGATTGGCTTCCTTCTGAACCTTGACGATCTGCTCGGGTTCGAGGGTGGCACCTTCGTTCTGGCGCTGTTTGAGAGTCTCGATCTGCTTAAGCTGCCGGGTGACGGTACGCAACCGGTTACTGATAGCGTTCTCGCCGGGGGTGGAACCAGCGCCAGGCGGCGGAGCGGCGCCAGGGATGTAGCGGGCCTGGGTACCGGCTTTGTAAACCGGTGGGGCGGCAGTGACGGCGGGCGAGGCCGAGGTGGCCCCGCCGTTGGCCCGCTGGTTCTCGTCGTCCCGCCGGAAAGACGCCGGGGTAGGGGTGCCGCGGGCGTGAGGTGGACGGTAGGCTCCGGCGGCGACGGCCGGGCGAGTCGGAGTCTTGGATTCGACCGTAATACCGCGCGGGGGCGGGGACAGTGCGGAACGGTCGGGGAAGCGCTGCACTGGCAGTGGACGCCAGGTGGTCTGGTACAGTTCGTGAATCGGGCGGTGGAAGAGGAGGCTGCCGGTGTGGTGCCAGACCTTGATGCCATTGTCGACGCGCAGCCGCGGGGACAGTGTCGCCGTCATGAGGTGGCGACCGCTGGGCGCCCACGCACAGGTTGTCGAGTTGCTGCAGTCGAGGGTTACCAACTTAGTGCGCGTCTTGAGGTCCCAAATATCTGTCTGGCCGGTCAGATTGCCGAACCCGGCGATGGCCACCAGCCGGCCCTGGGGATTGAACTGCACAAAGTTGCGCGGCGCCGTGCCAAAGTCGTGGATACGGTTGGCGCGACGATCGAATAGGGCCGCCTTGGCTGGCATGTAGCCATATACCACCGCAAACTCTTTGGCATCTGGGTCGGGGTTCCACGCCACATCGTGGATGGGACCCTCCTTGTCCAACACCACGTGGCAGTCAAAGTTACCCGTGATGGTCAGGTAATAGAGGTTGGTCTCGCCGTAGTACGACTTACCCGTCGAGTCCATGTCGGTGGAGCACAGCACCAGCAGGTTGGTACCCAAAGAGTTCCAAATGAGCTGGGCCGTGTCGGCCTTGAAAAAGGTCTTCTGGGCCAGGGGCTGACGAAACTGGCCCACGGCGTAAAGGCGCACGTGGCCCGGTTGGCTCTTGCGGGCAGGTACAAACACGGCCACGGCAGGGGAACGGCCGGGCGAAAAGGCGAAGGTCGAGACGCCCTCCAACTGCAGGCGCAGGTGGACTCCACGATCCAGCCTGGTGGGGTCGAAGAAGTGGACCTCATTGGTGGCCAAGATAGCGCAGTACTGCTCGTTGTAACTCCACTGGAAGGTCCAGCTGGACTGCAGCTTGCGAGTAAAGGCCCCCAGCTGCTCGCCCGTGGCCGTAGCCCAGATGAGCGTGTTCTTGGGCAGTGGTCCTTCGGGTGGCTTCACGAAGCGCTCCCACGTCAGCAGGTAGGTGCCTTGCGGGGAAAAGTCAAGCTCCACGACGCCGGCCCGGGGTAGCACCTGGACCATCTGGTTCTTGGCCACGTCCAGGATATGTACGGCGTCGTTCGAAGCCCACGCGAACAGTCGGCCGTCAGGGCTATACTTCATAGCCCGGAGCATACCCTGGGGCTTGTCAAAGCCGGCGACATCCTGGACCTGGGGCGGTCCCGTGAGGAGGCCGATCTCTTTGACGGAGCGATCTGCGGAGGGCGGGGTATAGGAGAGCGGTGAAGCGTGATTCATCAGATAGAGTTCGAGTAGGGCTCGGTACCCCTCCCCACAAGTGGGGAAATGTCTTCATTCACTCGGGTACAGGGAGCTGGGTGGGCGGGCGGGACAAGTGAAAAAAAGGGGGGGCGAGGCATTCATAGCCGCGGCTGGCGCTGGTCGCCGGGGTCGATGCATCGGGGAATTAGAGATCGACTGCCACGGAGCCAGCCCGATTCGTCGGTAGAAAACGGCAGCAACCGGCCTCTACGGGGTAGGGGTCTACTTACAGGCGATCTGGAGGTCTTCCATGACACGGGGGGAGAGGTGTGCTGCAGTACGGGGTGGGATGCGGTACGGATGGAAGAAGGTCAGAGTCTACCGAACGGCGACAGAACACACACAGAAGGGGGAAAAAAGAAAGAAGTGAGGACACCGGAGGCGGTGAGATTCAGGGCAGAGCAGGGATGGCGACCCATGGGCAGGGCGGGATGTGCTTTGGGATGGATGGGAAGGGGATGAGGGTGGGCCTTGCGCCTGTACGCTCACTGGGTGTGGCTTGACAGCTCTGGACATGGCGGCGTGGGAGATATCTGTATACGTGGGCGGGCCGTTGGAATGATGCCGGGGTATTCCGCTGTGGCGGAAGGGCGATTGCTGGCGCCAGCCCCGGGGTCGAGGTGCCCCTGCGAGCGATAAGCGGGTTTGCCAGCGATAAAAGATCCGCACTGCTACGTTTAATAGGCCTTCTGTCCGATGGTACGGTGGTGACTATGTAGATAGAGCAGTGCGCAATAATGTGTCTATACTCGGGCAGATCAGTTACTCTAGTGCCGGTGGTGTCTTTAGCACCAAGTATGGCTGATTGATAAAAACAAATATGGCGCATATATTACCTTGGCCAGACCCGTGTGACCCTATGCCGCGTTAGCCCAGAGCTCGCCGCCTCAATCTTTATAGGGCATAGTCTAAGCAGAACGAACTCACTCCGACGGCCTACCATAGGGCTTGAAGGGACACCCCCAGCCAAGGCCCTGCTTTAACTCATGGCTAAACGATTCGTAGCCATAATCCCTCGCACCCAATACTATGTGAGGGTCTCATCCAGCGCCAACGACGCGGGGAAACGACTGCGGCCTGCAAGGAGCAGCGCGGCCATTCTGGCTGTTGCTTGCACCCGTCGGAAAGGATAGATGGGGGGGGGTTGTCGGATATATGGTGGCGTGGATAGATGCCGAGGACATCTAGTATTCCCCCCCCACTGGGCGCCGTCCCTGCACTTGGTCTGTAGCCCCTCACATGGTTGAAATCACCGGTAGGTTTTGGACCAAGTATCCCTTATTATCCTGCCCATCTCTTTGGATAATCCGCTGGAGTCTCTGCAAAATAACGTGCCAGACTAGGTGCATTATACACCGCCACTTTACGCTGCCCCCCCCCCGTGGTAATCACATTTCTGGTCTGCAGACATACCCCTGGAGCAACGTAGTACGAGGTTCGACTAGGCCGGATGTGCGTGGGGGATAAGGGGGTTGCACAAACCCCCTACCCGCGTCCAGCCGCACCCCCAGTCCAACGTCACCAGTCCTGCTACAGCTTCCCTATCCGACCCTTCCCCAGCTCACTGACGTGCCTTGACGCCAAGCTGACAACCTCATTGAATCTCTACATTTATTCTACCTCTGCCTACTACACCTTTCCTTTAATACCCCTTACCTACACCCGATTACGACTGCCACTACGCAGGTTAATTTCTACAAATGCCTGCCAGCCCACTTCGTTTTCGGCATTCCCCTAGCCAGACCATTCTGGGCCGCCAGCCCAACCATAGCACCGCCGGCCGTCCGTCCACCGGGCGGCTAGCCCTTCTCTTACTCAACCAACCCGTTGAAAGGACCGACACACGCTTTGCATCGCTCTGGCGCCGGGCCGACCTGCGCATTTGCGCCGACGGGGGAGCCAACCGGCTGTACGATAGCTTTCACAGCTCCCAAGGTGGAGCTTGTTACTCCCCGCCGGCCCACAGTGCCCTATTCGGCCGGCCAGGATCGGCGGATACTCACAGTATTGACGACGTGGGGTCAGAAAAGAGTGAGGCTTCAGCCACCGGTGAGTTCGTCCCCGACGGTATTTGTGGCGACCTGGATTCCGTGCGCCCTGAGGTAGCCAAGTATTTCGCCGCCAAGGGTACCGAGGTGCGTCAAGTCAAGGATCAGGATACGACCGACTTCATGAAGTGTCTGTCATGGATCGATACCCTAGTTACCGCCAAGGGACACAGTGTGTCTGAGGTAAGTCGGCGCGGGGTGCCTAAACCAGGGAGACTCCTCAGAGGCACGCCGATGGATATCTACGCTCATTCCTAAGGCCTAGCGGAGGCCGTCCGGCTCGCTGTGGTCTGATGTGTGCAAAAGGAGGATATGGCCACACCCTCTCTTATTATTTAGCCCCTCTGAGCGACATAAATTATGTCATCTTTGTGTTTGCGCCCACTGGTTGATCAATCATTGACCCACTACACCTTTATTTCCCACCTTATCACCATATCCCATCATTTACCATTCAGGTCACGGTGGTGGCCTATGGTGGCCTCGGCGGCCGGTTCGATCATACCATGTCAAGTATCTACACCCTGTACAATTTTGGTGTGGAACGGCCCATCTACCTTGTATCTCGCAACACAATGACTTGCTTACTACAAGAGGTAAAGTATCCATCTTGATTGAATGCGGATGAATTCTATCCAAGCCGATACATGGATCCACCTTACTCGTAGTTCCGAGGCTCTCTCTCTCCCCTTAGAGCCAACCCAAGCTAACCTAGTAACTGGGTTGCCACCTTTAAATATATATACATATATATTATACCCTCCTCCCTCCCTCATCTCGCACTGCACAGGGCGAGAGCCGCATCGAGTGCGACTGGTACAAGTCCCGGCCGACCTGCGGCATTCTACCCATTGGGGCCGACTCGACTGTCCTCACTACTCGGGGCCTGCGCTGGAACCTAAGTAAGTCCTATCATTTCACCAAAAAGGGCAGGTGCAATGTGTGGTCATATTGTGAACCCACTAGAGTCGTTTCGTAAATGACCCGACAACTCACAAGTACATCCGCTCCCCTTCCCCCCTCCCCGCCCTTTATACCTCCGTGCAATATATTTATTTTCACATTATAACTTTCCTTCCCAGATAACCAAGAATCGTCCTTCCATGGTATGCTCAGTACTTCTAATATCATTGATGAACCGGAGGTCGTCATAACCACCTCGAAGCCGATCATTTGGACCATGGACTTGGATGGTGAGGAGACTTAGTCTGGATTACCCGCATTTCGGACACTACATCAATGCTGTCCAACGGCCTTCGGTCCCTATTATCGATTACAATGATGTGAAATTATCTAGACACCGCGGCGCTCTACATATATAATCGTACTTTTTGTATAATTTATTGTTGTTTTTACTTAACTCCAAGACCCCAATAATTAACAACACTATATACTTCCTATACCGTCGTCAACCATTCGGGAGGCGAGCAGGAGACGACGGGCGAGTCAAGCCTAGGAAAGCCCACGAAGTGTATTTTGGGCCTGTAGGTTAATTGTTTCGAAGTCGATAGCAGCTCTAGATGGTATCGGACGGAGCCGAACCGATGATAACTAAAAGTAAATAAATACACAGTCGACTTTACTTCAACTACTACTACTACTACTACAAAAAGGCACTTGGGGCCTTCTCTTTCTCTCCTCACCGAAGAATAACCATAATGATAAATAAACTCTAAGGTTTCGGGTCGATGACCATCTTGGGTAGGGTCGACTTGATCTCCCGAACGACACAGCCGGCAGCCTCCAACTCTTGGCGGATCAGTTCCATATCGTCCAGTGGCTCCCCGGTGACTGTTCGGGCCCGACCGGCCGGAGACAACGACGACTCGGTCATCCCGGCCGCGGCCGCAGCCCCCATGACGGTGGTGGGCGTAGTACTGGCTTTGGCCCCTCGACTGAATGGGAGCATCGACCCGAAGAGGGACCGGCTGTTACCGGACGTCTGGCGCTGATGACTCGGGGCGGTCACGGAGGTTTGCATAGCGACACTCCCCGCATACGACCCGCCGGCGCTCGACCGGCTCACGTTGGCGATATCGGCACTGGCGGATCGGGTCAGGTCACTCGCGGGTAAGCCCGGAGGAGGTGTGGCAGCGGTAACTTCTTCGGTGGCGGACCCCGGTGGTGGTCGCGGGTTCGAAGCCGCACTGCCTTCCTCCGCCGCCGCCCCTCCTCCTTCACGGGGAGTCTCACCGTCACCCTCATTGGGTGGTACATCATCCGCATCCGGGTCCAGAAACTCGTCGCTGGTGACCTCAAACCCAACCAGCTTCAAGAGCCGAGGCATGTACGTTCGGTATGACATGTGACCATCTAGGGTATCTGAAATGTCAATGTTTTCGATACTGGACACCCCCTCGACGGGCATGAGACCGGCAACGACGCCACGGTTAAGGTTGGTATAGCGGTACAGGAATCCGAGCACCCAGTCGTTGCGCGCGTACGAGTTGACGAACCGGCCGCCCACGACGCTGGCGCACAGCCGCCAGTCTTCCAACGAGGCCGTGACGGGGGCCCCAAACAGGTACACATCCTCGATGATGCCGAAGGCGTTGGATTTGGCTAGCTCCAGGAGGCAATAAAAGATCAGACGGGCCCCCAGCGAGTAGCCAATAAGGGTGATGGGGCGGTACCCCTGAGCGCGCTGCAGGAGCACATCGGCCAAGATGGCACCGGCTTTGCGGGTGCGGTCCAGACCGATGGACCACGGGTTATCGACCAGGTACCCAATCTTGGATAAGGTGAGCGGCCAGGTAAGCGCCGATAGCAGACCGTGCAGCATCGTGTACTGCAGGATTTGGACGGTAGCCGTGGAGAGAACCTCACCGGCCAGCATCTTCAGGATACTTCCGAGCTCGCGTAGCATCTCGGGCTCAAAGAAAAGGGCGTACTGGTCGCCGACGACCTCGTCAATAACCGAAAACGGTAGCGTTCCGTCGTCATCAGTCGTCAACCACCCCGGGACGGTGAGTACCAGACTGACCCGCTTGCGGTCGCGGACTGTGAGGAACTCGAACGTACTGATCCCGCGGGTTCGCCGTTCCATTTTGATACCGGCCAAACTGCTTCCGGCTAACGCCCCGCTGGTGGTAATGAGCGCCGCCCCACCGATGCTGCCAAAGAAGGCCGTGGTGCCGCTGACTCCGATAGTGGCGAAGGCCGCGCCCAATCCGGCGCCAATGGCCGGAGCCAATAACCCCGTGGAGAGCCCCAGGACTAGGCCGCCCCCGATGGTGGCTAATCCCATAATGACCCACCGTCGCTTCTTCTCCTTCTTGTTGTAGCGGCTCATTCGGTCGGCGTGTAGTTTGAGGGTCTCCACCGTACTTAGGCCCGACTTGCCCCCAGAGAGGTGCCGGTCGCGGACCGGCGACCGTACCACGGGAGAGTTGGGAGTCGTGGGACTGCCCGACGGGGCAACGCCGTCGCCATCGTCGGTTGTAAGGGTGGGCTCAGCGTCGGGGGGGCCCGGCTCCGCGTCGTCGGCGTCGTCGTTGGTCGCGTCGGCCATTTCGAAGAGCTTAAGCTGCTCGGTGATACTGTGTTCCAGACGTAGCACTTCAACCCAGTCTAGGTCGAGACACTCCGCCAGTCGCCGTAGAAAGTACCGCGCACGGGCGTCGTACACATTGTCGGTCAGGAATAGCAAGAACATGTCGAGAACGATGGTCTTTTTGATGTCGATGGTGATCAAGTCGGTGGGCTTGGGCTTGGGCGGAGTGGACGGTTTCGACTCGACCACGGGCTTGTCGCCGTCATCGGTAGCGGCGGCGTCGACCGGGGAGGTGGTCGGACTGCCCTCCACATTGTCCTCTGAGGCATTGACCTGAGTTCGGGCCTGGGCCTGGGCCCGATGTTCGGCAGGCAAAAAGGGGTTTACGTCGCCGAAACCGTGGTTCGCGTCCCGAGATGTAGGCGAGGAAAAGAGGGTTGACGCGCTTGGGTTATGGTCGTGAAGGTCAGGGGCCTTGAACGGGTCGATGCTCATAGCCAGGTCCCACTCGTCAAAGGTCGGGGAGGTCACCGCTGCGGGTGGGAGCGCTGGTGGTGGGTGGTCCGATCCACCGGGGGTTGAGCGCCGACCCCCGTGGTCCGGAAATTCGAAGGGATTTTCCTGCTCCCAGGTGTCCCCCAGACCGAAATTAACCGCCGTATCCGACTGTAAATCTTCGCCCACCTCGAAATTGACGGCGGCAGGAGAGCCCGGCTCGAATAGAGTGTCGCGTATGCTCGCCACGTCGTCGTTGACCACGGACAGTTTCTGTTCTGACGTGACCACTATCGTTTCACCCTCGGACACCAGCGAACTGGTCAAGTCGCTGGTCTTCACGTTGTGGCGGGACATTTGTTCAATCATGCGTTGTTCTAACCCGGTCGGCGGTAGTGGTGAAGTAAGGGTACCGATACCATTCACAACGATAATTAGTGTCTGATAAATTGTGACGAAGCCAGTCCTAAATTGGTGCCTGCGGGGGTGCCGCATGGTTCAGCCATCGCGAGTGTGATGTGAGCCTTTCCATGTCGGGCGCCATTCCCAAGCTAGGAGGTACTGGGCAAGTATTTAGATTTCCACTTACCCGACTCGTCCAACTGCATGTGGCTGTACAGTTTCCGCATCGACTTGCGGACGAAATTGAGGTAACTCGAAGTGGCCAGCATGGCCTCCTTGTGGCGCACGTCGAACCGGGTTTCAAGCTCGATGAACAACAGATAACATAGACCGACGTAAGCGATTTTCTGGCGTTCGCTCAGGATCCCCTGGCTGGCCTGGCGCTGTTGCTCGCGTTCAGCGTCGACGAGTTTGCGGTGTTCGGTGACGGCATCGGGCGCCTGCTGGCGTTGCACATGGGCAATGTCATACTTCTCCCCGTCCGGCAGGTCTTCCGGGGACGGTTTGTGAATGAGAGGAATGTCGGAGACCAGTGGTGGGAGAGCCGACAGGGTGGGCGGGAGGACCGGGCTGTCGGATAAGGTTTGCATGCCGTCAGGTCCCGCCGACACCGTCCGATTGCGGGCCCCGCCCTTCGCCGGGCCGCTCGCCGTCGGTGTTGGGGGCCCTGGCGGGGTAGCCTTGGATGTTGTGCCCCGGCGCGGAGTCGGCTGGATTGGGCTAGGCTGGCTGTCGCTTCGCATCGGCCGCCGGTCTAGTTTGAAGTTGGACTGGTCAAAGGCCAGGTCAAAGTCGTAGTCTTTGCGGCGATCGAACTTGTGGCAGCCGGAGACAGGGGCTTGTAAGGCGCCTAAGGAGGGCAGGTTGCCACTGGAGCCGGCCAGTACCGGGGGCCTTGGCATCTGGGAGCCTTGAGGGCCCATGGAGGCCGAGGACCCCGAACGTGAGCGGTTGGACATGGACAGGAGAGGGGCGTCGTATGAGTTCCTGGGCACAAATTGAGCAGACAGTCTCGCCCTGCTACAAGTTGGGAAGCTGTTGGCGTCCGACGTTGGTAGATGATTAAACAGGGCCTGGCCAGTTGCTAGACGGCGATGCGTGGTGCAACCCGAGGAGGAACGGCGGAGTTCGGGCGGCCGAAGCAGAAGTGGTCACAATGGCGATATGGAATGAGCCCCGAGGCGATGTAAGACTGACTGGCCTAAGGAGGGAGGAGGTTAAGGGGGATGCGGGAATGTACTAATTTCGATGGCGAGACACTAGCAAGGGGGAGTAGGCGGAGATGAATGGGCGTGTTTGCAAGGGCGTTTCAGGGTGCCCCGTTGGTAATTAAATGTCGAGCCAAGCGAGTTAATGGTTAGTGGGAGAAGGGTTGCGTGGCTGTATGGCTTGCGTCGCCGCGGCCCGACTGTACAAGGGAGTGAGCCAGGTGGGTATATCGGGGAACTGGGCAAGTTGGGCCCCAACTGCATGCCACATTATGCTTGTCGGGCGGAACTGTCACGTCGAAGGGGCCCAGAGGGCCAGGGGACTCGGATCGGCGCATTAACCCGCCCCCTCTGAACCTCTTGGGCTTACATTAGGTGGGAAGAGGCATCACGTGATGGTGTAGGTAGAAGAGGGTGACCACCTCGGGTCTCAGCGTAGCCATCTGCAGGCAGGCGGTGGGAGCTCCAGCTGTGCTGGATTAAAAACGAGCCTAGCTAATTAAACCCATGAGAAGGTTGTCCTCCTAACGACCCTCTGGGCATTAGCCACAGCAGCCAGAAAAAAGAAAAGAAAAAGACGCCCCCTTTGTTGGGAGGCGAAACCCAAGAGGTCAGCCATGTTCCTCGTGGGCTTGTGATACACGATTTATATATAAAACTTTGCAGTAGGGTAGAAATAAAGCGGTGGCCAGTCGGATGGCATGGCCAACATTAACACAATTAAGGATGGGCCTTCAACCCTGTGCGTCAGGACTCACCAAATAAAATACGGGTGCCCAGGCGGGCCTGGGCCTGGACCTTACGCAGCCGGCCGGCCAACCGCTCGGTACAGAGGGCAGGTTCGGGTACGCGGTGGTCGGCCACCAACCGGCGGGCCAGCTCGGTCACATCGTCATTCTCGTAGACCGATAAGCGCTGCACGGCGCGGGTGTGGAGTTCCACGTCCACCGTGACGAGGTGCCGACCACGGGGGCCAAGCGGCGGGGACGCGGCGGCGTATGCCGTGTGGCTTGGAGTACGGGAGATGGCCGGGCGGACAGGTGTGGCGGTGGACGTGGTCTTCCAGGCGTAGCCCGGACCAGGCTGCGAGTGGCTCTTGGCGAGCGGCGGCTGGGTCGCCGGCGAAATGGACGCGAAGAGGGAAACGGCCGGGGGCAGGTCGTGGTGGTTGGTCGGGGGCGTGGCCGGAAGGCGGGGGAACCCCACCACGGGGGAGGTTGCCGACTGGCCGATGGGCGTGGTGTTGCGGGACCGTGGGCCAAACGTGGGCCGGAACTCCGGGGCGTTGGGCGACAGGAAGGAGAAAGAGGACGGCTTGGCATCCGCGGGAGGCCCGGTCGAGGCCGCCATCTGGACCAGAACGTGAGGAATCGGGATAGGGGGAGAGCTGGGTGGTGGTGGTGGCTGAGCGGTCGGAAGCCAGAGCAGAAGGGATGCACAAGCCAGGAGATGAGGCGGGAGGGCGGAGTTGTGGGTCATGTCGAGGCCACCCGCAGCGTGAAGGCACCTCGGAGGGGTGTGGTACGTGCGGGCAGGAGGGCTTCCACTCACGACTGGTGGAGGTTAAAGTGGGCGGTGCCACGTTAGCCCCCCCCCCCGCCTTCTCGCTATCTGACTTGTGGGGTGAGGGCCCACCCCCGCTGCGAGGGTCCATCGCCACTCCATTGGGCCAGGCAGCGGCGACCTTTACTGCCACCAACCACACGCTCCGTTGCCCTTCCACAACCCAGACCTGCTTTCCACTTTCTTTTCTCCAGTCCTCGTTTGCACGGCTTCCGCACCCGCATTCGCCGGCACACATGCCTCGCACTTTGACCCCTGTCCGCCGGACCTTTTAAATCCTCCAGCTGCACCTTTCGCCACCGGCCCCTCCCACTCAGACCTACAGCCTACTGCCCTGCTACAGTCTATCAACCCTTTCGCCATGAGTACTACCGCCGCGGAGACCGTCCTGGCTGCCCCCGCCCCTGCCGCACCTTTCGACTCGGTCCTGGACCAGGTCGAGGTGCCCTCCGCCGACTCGTCCGACGTGGATGACCCCTCTGGTACGTCTGCCACCCTTTGCCCTCCCTGTACCCACACCTAAAGTTGCTAGGCTGGTAGGAACCCTTCCGCTAACTATGCCGCCCGTACTTTGCCTCACTCCACCCTCAACCCCCTTTCTCCTTTCAGGCGACACTCTAGTAACGGACACGGCTGCGAGCGGGGATAGCGACGAAGTCCGTACCAAAAAGGACCAACTTAAGCGCTGCCATGATGAGATACGGTCCGCCACGCAGAGGTTTTCCAAGCAGAGGGAGAGCCACTGGCTGCCAGCCAAACGACGCCACATTCAGCGCGAGCTCGCCCAATTAGAGGACGGCACTCACCCGGCTTACGCGGTCGGCCAGGACGAGCTGGACGACCGGTTCCGTCGGCGGCGCCAGAAACTGGACGAGGCCTGGGCGTTGCGGCGGAACACTATTATGACCGAATACCGCGGCCGGATCGCCCTTTTTGACCAGACCTACCGCGAACGAAAACGCGCGGCTCTGGCCGAGCGCCTAACTGCCTTGGCCGACCAAGGTGCCCGGCTAAAGGATGGGCTACGACGTGGGTACCGGTGGCGGTCCCCTGGCCCTACCGGTCCCGACGACCTGGACGGTGACCTCGAGGAATTAAGGGCTACAGCCGCCACGGACGTCAAATCTGCCATTAACCATCATTGACTGTGTACATTTAGCAATTTTGCAACTTTAGGTTCGATCTCATCGCCAATATTATACTAGCTAGACTTTAAAGGGCACGGTACGGAGGGGGGGAGGGCAGCCGAGGAAGAATTATGGTGAGTTTGGGTACCATGGTTGTACGATATGGCGGGGAGCGAACGCGGCATAACTCGCAATGCGTGATTATTTTTTAGGTGTATTGGAAAACAGTGATGCCTCTCCTCGTTTTTTTTTTCCTTTTTGTTTTTTTACTAGCACTTGAAACGAACGATACGGGGAATAACTGTGGCGATGTATTAGGAAAGTGCAGGCCCTCTGCCGGTGTGTTTGAAAACAGAGATGGAAGTGTGGTTCCGGGTCCAACAACCAGGCACGCCGCTGGTCGCTATAGGTGAATGGACTACGGGTTTCAAGTGGCGTAGCAAGGGCAGCAGTGGCAGTGAAAAGTCGGCAGGGGAATAGAGACTGCTACAGCTGGCCAAGGGGCACATAAACGGCACACAAATTCCAGAGCCATCGGCCAAATCCCCGCACTGGGCTAGCTGGCTCGCAGGCCGTCTACAAATGGTACTCTACCCAACAGTCGACGATAGTTAATTGACACCATAGTGAAAAATAGTATCAAACGGCCGGTTTCTCAGTGGATAGTTCGTCTTGTCATTCGCTCGGAAGTAGATCATTCGGCCCCTTAGGCTCAAAGGATCATCGAGCTTCGTTCTTATTTAGTCCAATTGTAAGCACGTATAGTTCCGTATATGAACCTTCCGATCTTTGTACCTCTTTCGCACACCACCAGCCCAGCAGTGTCCTCCCACCACGCCCGGCTGCCATCTAATTCTCGTTTATCCATGACAACCTTCCCCGCCTGGTTAGTCCCTGTCGTTTCCCCGTTGGCCTTAAGAGCCCCCGGAACTAGCATGTGAAACGTGTTACACTCGATATACAGGCCTGGTGGGGGGCTCGCCTTCCTGTTGAGGTTGCCACGCCGCCAAGGAAGCAGTAATAAGCTCACGTGGACAGAAGTACTCCCTTCATCGAATATATATATGTATGTGTGGATTTCTCGCATCATCGTAACCATTTCATAAGCTCTTGGCGTACCAACGACTGGGGCACCCTTACTAGTGTTTAAATCACGAAGGGTAGGCCCAATCCTTTATCAAGAGCGAAGAATACACCCTCGAAGTGGCTCCAAAGGGGCGCTATATATTAATGATCTACCTCGCAGGACCCAGTGGGATCCTTTCCGACTTGAATACCTAAAGTTTCGCACTTGCTTCAGAGCCATCGGAGACCAGATGAATCTATTGGATCCAGGTGCTCAAACGGTATGTACAGCCGACACGTTGGAATTCATAAGGTCGATTTCTCACACGTGACCGATTAAGTCGGCCAGGTTTATTCCCCATGACCTTAAACTTCGACTCGGAAGAATTATTCACTAGGCAAGCAGCTCTTCTGCTTGGCTGCCTGCACCAATTAGAAAGCCTGATGGGTATATACAACCTATAGCCCTAACACACTTCCCGTCTCTCCAGTAGGGCATTGCTTTGTTCCTACGTTGTTGATTTTCCCGTAGTAATTTCACATGCATCGCGAACCCACCCCTACTACCCCCTTAGATAGCATGATTAGCGTGGTTCACAATAACCAGCGTCTTTTAGAAAGCGAGTGCAAACTTTTTTTTTTCTGACTTGGTGTTTGCCATTCTAGAGTCGAATCGACATGCTCGTCCCTGACCAAGCACCCCTGCAACTGTGGCTATAATCTAATCGCCTGAGCGGTAGTAGAGGCCCCAATACCAAATACCAATTTGGTCGAGACGCAGTGTCAATATTAGGTAAAGTTAGTTTTAATGTTTACAATGTTTTTATGTGGTAAGACGTGCATATTGATAAACAATTAGACACACACGACAGATGATCACATGTTGGTATACAAGGTGAGGGTAAGATGAGGTTGACGCGGAAGAGTGGCGTATGCTGTGCAATAAGGTGCTAAATAACAAGGAAGACCACTCCGATACCATTGACTGGGGGGGGGGGAGGGCATTATGGTGGTAATACCGCAAGCTCGGCCCAGGGATAAGAAGGGCCTTTATCCGTCAATGTCAACATCCGAACATTCATCGGCCAGCGGAGCGGATGGCCGACGACCACCGGCAGTGGCCGTCCCATGACGCAAATCCAAAGGCAGCCCAGAATCCCCCACCGGCGTAGCTAGGGGAGCAGTACCACGGTCGACCGACACCGTGTCGCGCGTCTCCGACCCCGAATCCTCGGGAGGCAAGTCATAGTCCATGCCATCACCCTCGTCTCCGTGCCCCGCTTCACCACCGATATCGTCGTCATCGTCGTCGTTGGGCAAAGACACCATGGCTGCCGTCATCAGATCAATCTGCTCCATTTCGGACAGGCCCAGTTCGGCCGGATCGATTTCCAGAGGCCATTCGGCCAAGCTGTCCGTAAAGGTGTTACCGGCACCCCAGTTGTGGAGGAGAGACGAGGATTGATCAACCGAGTTTGGCAGGTTCGACACAGCCAACGACGATGGCCCTACGGCGGTTTGGTCGGTAGTGCCGGCGGCACCGAGCGAAGGGCGGCGGCGGTGACTGGGTGCGGATAAAAGATTCGCCGCCATGGAGGCCAATGACGACGTCCGAGTACGCTTCGAGACGCCAGGGGAAGTGGCGGTGGCAGCCGTCGTCGTCTCCAAACCCTGTCGGCGACGCTTGCGCGTGGGTGGTCTCAGCAGCTGGGGGCGGCTGGCAACGGCCGCTTCCTCGTCGGAGGTTGCGTCATCAGGAGAGGTGGGTAGGCCCAAGGCATCAGCAACCATACGGCCTAAGGGACGGCGCTGGAGGGGCCGGCGCTTACGTGAACCATTACCGCCGAAGGCACCTGAAGAGAGGGCAGTTGCGGTTGATGCAAGGGTGGCCGCGGTGGTCGAATTGTTCCACAGCACGTTGGAGCCTCGCACGGTGGCCGGCGCAGCCGACCCCTGACGTTGCTGCCAACGTGCCCCAAACTTGAGCGCGTCGGCATACGTGAACGGGCTCTTCCGGCTTTCACGTAGGCCGACCTGGGACCGACTCGTACGGAAGCTGTGAATCGGGATGTGGTCCCACCGGCTATGGGAGGTGGCGGTCCAGGCCTCCGTGGCTTCTTGGCAGTGTCCATCCGCGGTGGATGCTGCCATCGTCGGCTGAACCGGGTTTGTCGTGGGTAGCACGGTCGGCATCATTGGCCGGCCTTTAGCGGGATGCTGAACTTCCGCCGCTAAGTTCTCGGTGTCCATGAGGTCCTCGATCTGAATAACCGCACTAAGTGGACCAGGCGTGGGAGATTCAGGGGCCCCATTGCGCTGGTGATCCAGTATGGGCAACAACCGACCGCCTTCCCATTGGGTAGTAGCCAAAGTTGGGGTGACCAAGGACTTCCGCAGCGGACTGCCCGCGGGGCGGGCCCGCGATAACACCCAGGTTTTCCCTGGCGAAGGTTGCAGGAGTTGCGGTGCCCCGTCACCCCATTTTCGTCTCGCCCGCTTGAGCCGGTTCTTTTTTTTGAACATGAGTACCGAGGTCTCTAGGAGGGATGGCACAGGATCGGAACCCGAGGTCGAGGAGGATAGGACTCCCGGACTCACCGGGTCCAGTAGCAGCGGCGGCGGGTCTTCGAGCGTCAGGGACGCGACGGAGTCCGCGTCCGATCCGCTCTCGTCTTCGTTTCCGTGTCGGGAGGGAACGTAGGCTTCGGCCGGCGTGGGCCACCGACCGGATCCCTCGGTGCCCGATGCAAGTCCCGGTGGTGATGGAGGTAATTGCTGAAGGTCATTTAACGTGGGCTCCGGGACCGCCGGCGACGCCAATTCCAGGACGGTGGTACTGACCGAACGACGGAAATCTGCCGGGACGGGCTGAGGTCGGATGGGTGACACTAGGGCGCCAGGTACCTCTAGGTCAAGGGAGGCCAGTGCCAGCCGGTTACGGTGAGCGGCGGTCATGTCACTATCGTCCACCATCATGCTCAGCGGGAAAGCGGATAGGGCGGCGGAGAGGGCGTCCGGGTGGTCCGGGAGGAACAGGTTTTGGTCAATGAGGGCGTCCACGTACGATAGGTCCAGTTGGGCGAAAAGAGCGTCGGTCGGGTGTAACGGAGTAGGCGCGGGTGTGGGGGCGGTGGTATAATCGACGGTGTCACGCGACGATAAAGTGGCAGCGGCGGACGGGACGGTGGCGGGTTCGGGTAATGGCCGCGGTAGGAAGGGATCCAGCGCCACCGTGGTGATAGGCAGGTTCATCATAGCCGCAGAGGCTTTTGTAGGTGAAGCCGGGCGGCTGGCGGGCTCCTGGTCAGAGACGCTGGCGTTCAGGTAATCTGAGGATAATGTGGCCGGCGACGCTAAGTGGGGAAGGTTAGGGACGGGTGAATTACGCGGGGTCGCGGGACCTCCAGCCGGTCGGTTAACCGGGGACGCGGGCGCAGAAGAGTCACTCCCGTTCGTACTGCTACCGTCAGTACCGCTACCCATCGACGCCCAACTCTCCCACCCGAGGGCATAGGCGTACTCGAGGGGATCGATGCCACCTGCTGACGACCAATTTGACGGTTCCTGGTGTTTCGATGTCGCCGCAGTCTCCTCGGTGGCCAAGCCGGGTGGGTTGGCCACCTCGAACTGAATCTCGTCGTACATTTCTCCTTCGTCAGCTTCGGCGTCAGAGCTGGACGGGGAATAGTCGTAGCCAAACGTAGACGAGGTGTGGTCTGAAAGCTCACCGTCCACTATGCTGCGGGCCGCGAATTCCTGCTGGATAGCTGCCGCCTCCGCGGCGTCTACGCCAGAGCCAACCAGATCTTCCGCGTCTAGGGCGGCGACCAGCGCCCCGTCATCGTGGTCAAGGTCGCTATCGCTGGCGTCGAGAGCGGAGTCGTGGCCGGATAACTCGGAATCCCAAGCGGCGGGTGGCGGAGGGGCGGCGGTCGGCTTGATAATTTTCCCGACCTTCTTGCCGGAAGGCTGTAGCTTGACCGGACGAGTTGACGGTGGTGGCCCAATGTCATTTTTGCCCCGGCCGGCCCCTCGACCTGGTGGGGGTCGTAGCGGCGGTGGACTAAGGCGCAGGAGAAGGTTGTCTTCCTCGGAACTCCAGTCGGAAATGTTAACGTCGGAAAGGCTATCGGAGCCGCCAAGGTCTGCGGTGGCTGGAGTGCGGCGGGCGGCTTTTACTGGCGAGGACGAAAAGATCGAAGTCGGCCGTGGTGGTTTGGCCCCTAGTTTCTTACCGCCGCCACCAGTTATTGGCCGGGTGGCCTTACCTGCCCGATGACCAGCGGGCGTCGGGGCGACTGAAGACGAGGCCAAAAGTCGAGAGCTGGCCGCCAAGGCGTTCGGTTTACCAGTGCCGCCGCTGCATGTACACTCCGAATCGCATACGGGACAAATGTCGAGGTCGTCGTCGCTCCCGCTTCCGGCGCTAAGAAGTGGGGGCAGTGTCCCCATGACGATACCAGGTTTAGGTTTAACCTGGGCGGCTGACGAGGTTTTTTGGGGTCGCCGGGCCTGGGCCCGCTTCTCGGTCTTCGGGGCGGTGGCGGCAGACTTGCGACTGGTCGGGATGCGATCGCGCACGGCGGACTGGGCCGATGATCGACCATTGGTCGACCAAGGCTTTGCGGTCATGGTCTGGGAGGTTTTCCGGGGCTTCATGGCTCCGGAGGGATGGCTGGGGTAGGTGGAGGTGGGCTGGGTAGGCCCGATCGCATACCCTGGGAGAGGGGGGGGCGAATGAAGCGTAGGACCTTGACGTAGCGAGAGGCTGGGCCAGCGTGTATGGTCTGTGCGACAAAATCGAGGAGAGGGTCAGGCTGCGGGCTCTGCAAGGGTAGCAGCTCTGGCAGGCGGGCGGAGGCGATCAGCAAGAGAGTGAAGACGATGCGGCAATGTGGTGCCAATAACCACGATTTCAAGGGCTATAGTAAATAGTCGCGAGTTGTAGAGAGCGCAAGTAGAAGGTATAGAGTAGATGCCAATGACTAGACCAGGTTATGAGTTGGCGGTTGGGCCTATGGTTCTTTTTTTTTTTACTTAATGACGCCGTCACCCTCTGGGCTGGGTATCTGGCGTTGCACTACGAAGATGCTGTACATGTTAGCCCGACGCTGAGTACTTTATTCTTTTTTTTTTCTCTTGGCCGATGGTGCCGTAGCAACCCACCGGGGCTGGACTGTCTCAAGGTGGTCGATGCACTGGGGCCTACCGTGTCCTAATCCCCCTCCCGCCACAGCCAGGCAGGGAAAGTGACCTTGGCTGGTACATGGCGGTAGATCCGTCGAGGAAAGGGTGGAAGGGAACCAGGAGGCTGCACAGATGAGATGCAGAGCGGCGAGTAAAAAAAAAAAGGTTGGAGGTCGTTAATCTTTACCGGCCAATCGCTAGATGGGAAAACGTGGTCGCCTCTTTTTTTTTGCGGGTAGCTTCTCCTCCATTTAGGTCACTCGGAACCGTTCGAACCTGTTGGGCCTCTAGACACGAGCTTAGCGGGGCGGGTAGGACAGGAGCGTGGAAGGCAGCGGGCGGAGAGTACTGAAAGGCCAAGGGGCACAGGCGTGTAAAGCTTGGTGCGAGAATAGTACCGGGAACAATACGAATGGCTTCGAGGCATTAGGTCGGCCAAGTTACGTTGCAGCACACGTAAATGTATTCCTTGCTTCAGCATCGCTCCATGCCAGCATACTGGTCTAGCCTGCCGTACGTGAGAAGCTCCTCCCCCCAGTGCGCCCTTAGGTCTTCTACAGCACATGTACAGTGTGGTGGCACTGTGGAAATAAACCGTGGTTTCCATAGGCACTGAATAGGCTAAAGGGGTCGATTCAAGGATAGTGAATGCCCAATGTTAACATTATATGCATCCCGTCGAATAGAACAACAATGTGATAGCAGAAAGTCAATGGCAGCTGCTTGTCAAATGAGCCATCGTTCTTATGACGAAGACTAGTCGACGCGAGCCTCCTCTCCCGACTCGTGCACGCAGCCCATTAACTCACAGCACGACCAGCTCGACCTTGCAGGCCTCCAAGGGCGGACAGCACCGGTGGTACAGGTAAAACTTGAGGTGGCCATATCGGGGCTTGCAACGCAGGTCCTCGACGAACGGGTGGTTGTGGCTATCATGAGGCAGTTAAACATCTCGAGTTCCTTATCCTTGACAAACGCTAGGGTAACCTCCTTGGGCTGCGTGGGGTGGGTCTTGGAGATCACCTCATCTGACACATCAACGTTGGTGGCGTATGGAAATAGACCGACGACCTGGATGGTTTTGTGAGCGGGGTGACTGATAGCGAAGGACGGCAGGGTGTATGAGGGTATCAGGTCGGAGACGGCGCTGGATTCGCCGGCCTTATCGGGCACATAAATTCAGGTAACCTCGTCCACGGGGAGCGGCCAGTGGACCAGCTATTCATCAGACGAGAACTGCTGGGAAACCTGGCAGGCACGGCTCAGGAATCCGTTGAGGAGCCACGGGGCGCAGACCTGTCTGCGGGGCCTCAATGGGGATTACGCGCAACGTGACCGGCTTGATTGCGGGCTATTTCGGCGGAAGATGCAAGCGTCCTGTCTTGATCAGTCCCCTTAAGACTCAGGAGTCGGTGGGAGTGGCGGCAAGTGGCCTGGAGGGCGGGAAGCACGGCGCCGGCTACGTAGAAGGGCTTGGATGATGCCCTCCCGGGTTGCACAATGGGTGACCGTTTTGGTGGACATGAGAGCCAGCCGCTTACTGCGTAGCGTCTTGGGCATGCACGTACAATTGATCTCGGCAGTCTACTTGAGGCTGCCACAGATCCTGATAGTGGTAGAAACTCCACTGATGAAGGCTACCAGGCAACCCAGCGAGGCTATATGCTCGCCTACATCCTACTACTTCCTTCAACTGGGAGGGTTGGGGGTCTACGTTAGAAAATCGGTCAAATAATTGCGCCGGAATATCGCATTGTCATCATGCAAAGAAGGATGCATCGGGAACCCAAATGGCGCTTTCATGGTGCTCTCCTCCTTCCGGGCCAACTCGATCCGCTCAAATACCCGCAGGGGCGTGATCGGTTCTTGGCGAAACGTGTCCCGGGAGGGGGGCTGAGATTTGGTTCTCTCCTCCAGTCCGGGCTATCTGTTGAGCTAAGGGACAGGCTGGATAATCCGGAACCAGATACTCGTGTAGGCGGGGCTACAGGTCCTGCATGGCTCAGGGTGGGCCACTGGTGTGGAATCTGAAGCGGGCTGTCGGTAGACAGTGCTGGGCTTGGTGCTCTTCATCCTGTCCAGGATAATATCGGCTTGTGGACTCTCCTAGCCGGCTGACATCTTGATGTTAACTTCAATCTTCACCCCGGCGGGGTTCTATTTTGGAGACGTCTAGGATGACGATCTTTGCAAAAGCGGCTCTGTACAGGGTAGTGTCAGCCATTAGGGGGTGGAGGCAGGACTGGGTGCAGTTTATGTGGACAAAGTATGGAGAGCTGTGACAAGTTGCGTCAGTTGAAAACTGTTGACCCTATCCGAGTGTAGTGTTAATTGGGAAATTTATCGGGGACTCTAAATCTAAAGGTATCAAGTGTGTGTCTCACCGGTTTGATAATAGCCAATATCGTATGTCACCCCTGACGAACTTCTTAGATTTATGGTAAACTGGTACCAAGTTCGGGCCCACTTTTTCAGTGATACCCCTGCGTGTGGCTCGCCACCTTTTGGAAATGCCCTTTTTAATGCAGTTGCTCTTACCTATGCCGTTGAGGTCAAAATATGCTTTAATAGAGGTTAGGCTATCAAAGGAAGATAATTAAATACGAGGGTTTCAGAGCTAATAGCATATGGTAGGATCTCGACCCTGAGAGAGCGTTGTTAGAAAATAGGAAGGCAAAGGAGAGAGCTCGTTCCAAGCTGGTTTAGGACGTAGGTCCCATTACATCCTGGCAGCGGGGGAGGACCCCCGCTTCACAGTGGGCGGCGCCATAAGGCCTGGTGGGCGTAGTGGGGCCGGAATACGGCGGGGTTCCCACCTGCACACCACATACCAACTATGAAAAGCCAGATATTCCTCATTCTCTATATTTTTAGCTCTGATTTTACATTGCAAAACTTCCCCTAACCGAATGGCGTTTTCCTCCTTCTGCCTTGCCAGTCCGTAGTTAATTGTTTTTTTTCCATACCCCTCTCTCACAGCCAAATCGAGCGTTCGAAAGCGAACTCACCCCTCCGCCATGGGCCCTAAACGAACCCGGGCCTACCACAAGGCCGCCGGCATGTACAAGACGTGGTTCGGATTCCATGAGCCCTACCAAGTGATCGGTGAGTACCCTGGCATGTTCCCGGTCCAAAAGGGATGGACACATGGGCATATGAAGTTGAATCTTGTGCGAGGCAGGGAGACGCCGTGATCTCTGGTGTATACTGAGGTCAATGTATGCGGTTAGACTGAGGCCAGTCCGCTCCCAATGGCTAACCTTTTAACTCTCCTTGGCTGCCTCCCGGGCACCTTATACTCCCCGATAGTCACTTCCGACCTTATTTCCCGAGCGCTGCGTCTTAAAATCAACTTGCGCGACGAATTACCAAAAATCTTTAACGGTACCGTCAGTGTCCGTAAGTAGCCTAGTAGTGGGCGATCGGGAGACGACTTTACAATGTCCTGTACGGGCCACCCTCGAAGTTGCTCTCAATCCTTTGTCCTCAATGGGGTCCAGCACCAGTTTCTAACCATGGCTAGCCCTATCCCCCAATCCCGTTCTATTTTACCCTGTACCTATACCTCTACGGACAGAGGTCCCCACGTGTCTCCTCCACCGGTTGGAGAAACAGGGCGACAAGAAGTTGGGCGAGCTGATCGCCGCGCGTCGATTTGAGAAGTGGTACTGCCCGCACCAGATCGGCCGCACCGAGACGAACTGCATCATAGACTGCATTGGCACGCACAACAAGAACCGACTAGCCGTAGCGGCTCAGGATGCCAACCTACGTAAGCGTCTACGTCGTGTGCCCAGCGTCCCTCTGTTACATATCAACAGCTACTCCATCCTCATCCTGGAGCCCATGTCGGAGGCCACCACTGCTGCCATCAAAGCCAAGGCCCGAACCGTCGGGCATGCCCACGCTGCCGAACTCAAACTTCTCGACGCCCTACTGCCTGAAGTTAAAGCCAAGCGGGAAGGTGCCGCCGATTTGGTGCTGAGTGGGGAACCAGAAGCAACACAAAATGCTGATGAACAAAACCAGGAAGAGGAGAGTCCGTCCGAGCCAGAGCCAGAGCCGTCGGTACAGCCGACCAAGAGGCCGGCCGAGGGGGCCGATGAAGTCACAAACGAACCCGCGGACAAACGCGAAAGTAAGCGTGTTCGGAGGACTAAGAAGAGCAAGGTACCTGCAGAGGAAACGGCGACGTAGTACATGTAGGAGGCCGGCGACCGTTGGATCCACTGACTGGACAGCATATGGTCACTGGCTGATGCCCGAAGCAATAAACCAAGATCACGATGCACTACCCAATTTCAACATGTTGGGGGACAGTGAATCGGAGTTGAGGAATGGCCTACAGCCTCTCTGCTCACACATGGAGGACTAGCCATCCTAAATATCTTGGACATCAGCCATATTCTGTTATTGTCCATAATCAAATATTCATTGGTCGGGATATTATGTATAGGATTGTGGTGCCCAAAAACCACACTAGGGCTAACGCATGCCTATACCACCCAAAGTAGCTCCACCGTTAGCACGTCACCCCGCAACCGGCTGCCCGAGTTGCAGGAGCCTTCCAGGCATCTCTTCTCGAACTCATACTACCAACCCATGAAATCTTTGGCCTCCCAGAACCACTTCCGAAACTATGAACCCTTGTAGCCCAACCTCGTTATATGAACCACCGAGTTCACTTTGATGAACTCAGTCTCCATTGTTGTCATCTACTTTTTTTGTATTTGCTTGATAGTGCGTAGCGCTCACCACCTAGGGGTGGCCCTTGACTTTTTTGCCTCAATAAGCCCTCCCCGCTTGGCTACTTGTTCAGTTGGTGCCAGCCCCTCATTTATGGGCGCCACAGTATCATTGCCCCTTGAAGTTAACAGCTACCACAATCTCTAATAGTACAAAATGACAAATATGTAAAGGTGTTAAATTACTGACAGTATATTGCGGAATGATAGCTCCTAATCTGATTGGCAATTTGTATCACAATTGAATGAATTGTAGAGCCTATTACACACAGCAAACATCTCATGAGAATGCAATTACCAAACCCACTAGGGCTCGGTGTATAGCTGATGCACATTTGTGTTAATTTCGCATCTGGTAGCTATTAAGGTAGCGGAAACTACACTAGAAAAAGTCGCACCACAATGAGATCACTAAGGCACCCATTGGGCTTTCCAGAAGGTCTGATAATGCGGTCTAGCTACTATTATTGGCAAATGAGTTTGCGCCATGCGATGATGGATATCATGCCACCGGTGTGTAGTATTAGCGGCACGTGTCCCGTGAATTTGTGTTTCGATAGAGGCAAATTTTACGTTTAACGAGCTGAGCCGTTTGAGTGTGCGTTTGCATTGATGAATTAAGGCAAAGTGAGAATGGCAGAAGGTCAAGCCTACTAGTATGCTGTCTCCCAACAGACTGCAGTTATTCCACCCATTTCTTAGATGAGGCCTCTCTGCCCAGCCACCAATGGCATTGACCTAGGCTGGTATAGCAAGTAGCTTCTACCTGGCACTGTCGGTGCAGCTCGAGGACTTGGCGTCAGCAACAGCAACAGGCGCAACGCAGGACCCATTCGTTCTGGCGCAAAATGCGACGACGCATACTAGCTGACCACAGTCAGTGCAAACAACGCGTCGCCCAAGACGCACAGTTGGCGAGTGGGTAGCGCACAATTCTAATCCCAGCAGGCGCAACTATAAATCTGCTGCTATGCAAACACCTCTGCACAATACAGTGGATATGGGAATGATTTCAAGTCCATTTTGACGGGATCCTGTAGGGGAGGGATCGACTTTCTCCCTCCGAATCGATCTTGTTTCTATTTCACCCATTGGGGCGGGACTGTTGACAGCTTTCCGGGAATATAGGAGACAGGATCGGCATAAGTGGAATGATGGGGGCGGCCTTCGGGGCTAGTGTTCCCTTACATTGCTTCCGCGTGCCCTGAGCCGTGACTCGGCACTTAGACACGGGCATCGGCGAACAGACTCCGCCTGGCAGTTCAATTCGGCAAGTGCCACCGGTTGTTGCGGCGTATTGTGGCACGGGCGGCTTCGCGGTGATCCCACGCACCACCCATATACCTTTAGTCCTTTTCATTGTGGATAAATTAGTCAACTAGAGCCGCGCTCTCAACCGGACTCGCCATGGGCCGTTTGGGCAGTTGGGTCAAAATCGTAAGGGACAGTCAGCCCTGTCGGCCGACAGATCAACTACAGGCAAGGAAAAGGTGGCGAATGGGTAATCCGGCCAGTGTTTGGACGGCGGTGGACTGCCAGAGTCTATTTTGCAATGGCTACCTCGCCGCTCTTCCCGTTTCGTCTGAAGCTCCTAGTTTCTGCTTTCTGGGTTTCGCAATGGAACTTAATGCAGTGAGAGAGGGAGAGAGGGAGGTAGAAGCATCTGCTGTCGTCTATCTGCTAGCCTTCCAAGCCCCTTTGCCATCAGCTGCTTCCGACTGGTGTGCAATACGGCACCCACCAGACAAGCACTATATAAAACTGAAATACTCTGCATTGGCCACACTGCCCTCTAATTTTTCGCCGTCACTTACCCTGGAGACCCTCTGTGCATACAGCCTGTCCTTATATCTTGCCCGTGTTGAGCCGCCCCACGCACCGTTAGCCTTGAATTCACGGCCGCCTTCCGCGCTCTTGATCTCCTTGCATTTCTTGCCGTAACGTTTGCTCGGTTGGCAGCGCGGCTGCATTTGCTAAATAGTTGGCTGTTCCGCTTTGAAGCCCCGTCGTCACCTTCGCACCTTAGCCCATTGCTCCGACCTCAACATGCCTCCCAAGGTTTATTCTAAACGAAAGACGCCAATTCCGTTGCAGGGCCAGCCTCAGGTCAAACGGCCGCGTCTTCAACCGGTCGGGCCTCCCCGACTCCGCCTACCGTCTCGCAAACCCTCTACGAAGCCACATGGTACGGGCCCCCAGATCCCACCAAAGAAGAAAACACTCCTCCCCAAGGCACTCCGGTCCAGCGTAAAGGCCGCCCTCATACATCGTCCGACACGACTGGTGCGCCCACAGCCGCACGCCAAACCAAACCCCCTCCTTAAGCGCACGTTGCAGGCGACGCGGCCGCCGCCGCGGTTGAGTCTGCGGCTCAGCAACCTGCCGCCGGAAGTTACCCCGCAGGCGGTGGTAGACGTGCTCCAGACCTGGGGTAAGGTCCGAGAGTGCGCCCTCTTGCCCTGCAATCCGGCCGAGGCAGACCGCCCGCGCGAGGCTCGGCTTGTCTACCAGCCGCCACCGACTTATCCGGAGGCGCTGCACTACGCTGCTACGGCTACGGTGGACCACCCCGAGGGCCTCATTTTCATTCAGGGTCAACCCGTTACCGTAACCGGGACAGTCCACGCCGCTGCCAAAGCTGGGTTGACGACGGTCGAGCACTCCCTCGTGGCCTATCAGTTCAACGCCGGAGTCCTACTCGACGGCAACTCGTTCTTATCAGAGTGGACCCTACCGACCGGGGCGGTTCTGACCTTCAATGAAACATCACAGCAGCTCCGCGTCCAGTTTTCCTGGCTGGGAGAGGAGTACCGTCTGGACATCGAAGCTAGCCAACTCGCTGATCCGATCCGCCTTCATTCGCGCACACTCCCGACCCCACCCTACAGTTGGGGTCGTCAGGTTCTCACCGCCGCGACTATCCCGTCGACTCTCCCTAGTCTGGGTCCCATCAACCCGCAGTGTACTACTTCGGCCGTCAACCTGATGGTGCGCACAGCCCAACCACCCAAGGTTTATCGTCTCAACCCAACGTTGCAGGCGAGCCGGCCGGACCACTGGTACGCCGACGACCTCTGGGAGCGGGTCACTCACATTCCGCATCGGGCTGACGACACCAGCGAGGCGAGCAGCGGGACCGGAACGGACACCCTCAAGGGCCCCTTGGTGGCCGGTGTAGAGGAGGGGCACATCAATCTAGGCCAGTGGTTAACCTACCACTTCTGCTTTGTCAATGGCGTGCTCAACAAGGCCCCGATACCCACACCCCGGGACTCGGCTAGCCTGGACTGGGCTACCACGGGCGAACATCCCGACCAGCGTGCGCTGGTCACTGTCCCGCAGCCAGGGACCGCCGTCCACTTTGAAAACCAGTGGCTGGGCAACGTCCGGGCGATGAAGAGCCTGCAGCGGCACTTCTTTAACCCCAGCCTGGACCGTCGTAATCAAGCTACTTACCCACGGCTCCTTGCCAACGCGTCCCGTAACCTAACCGCCTTGACCCGCCTTGACGAGCTGCTACCTTTTGAACTCAGTTATGTGCTGTCCGCACTCGTCTCCCACGGCCTGCTCAGCGAGTACGACATTGGCAACGATTTTCTAGCCCGGCTTCGCTACCTCCCCGTGGCCCAGGCCACCCAGGCGCTGTCTTTCTTGTTTGGCCACCGCCAGCGGATCGCCTATCCCTCCCGCGAGCTGACCTGGGCACTCAGCACCCTGGGTGGCGAGGTGATCGATCTGACCGAGCTTCCAGGCTCCCCTGGCCCTGAGGCTGAACCCACAGCGGACAAATTGGGGGTGGGTGCACCCGGTTCCGAGGTGGTCGCAGCGAATTCGGCCGCGCCCGCCGTGTCCATGGTGAGCGCCCCAGCTACCTCGGCCCCTACGACGATCGAATCCGCCCCCTCGACCGCCAACGCCGCTGCTCCCGAGCGTCTACGCCGCCACGTGATGATGCGTAAGGTCGTGGTAACCCCCACTAAAATCTACCTGCAGCCACCCCAGCTGGAACTTTCCAACCGGATCCTTCGCCAGTTTGACGCGGTGCGGGATCGTTTCTTGCGGGTGTCGTTCCGGGACGAAGACCATGAGCGGCTATCTAACCACCAGAGAGCGGCGGTAGCCTCGACCGGTCTCTACGCACGGGTATACCGCGCCCTACGCCGCGGGATCCGGATCGCCGGTCGCCACTATGAATTTTTGGCCTTCTCTTCGAGCCAGCTCCGCGACCACAGCTGCTGGTTCTTTGCTTCTCAGACGGCGGTCGACGAGTGCGGCGGATCGGCCGAGCCTCCCGTGACCGCTGACCAGATCCGCGCCTGGATGGGCGACTTCAACTCGGTAGGCACCGTGGCTAAGGTGGCGGCCCGCATGGGTCAGTGCTTCTCCACGACCTACGCCGTCTACGCCCTGGCTGCTCCGGAGGTCACCATGATCCCGGACGTGGTGCACAACGGGTTTACCTTCTCCGACGGGGTAGGCCGGATCTCCCCGACCCTGCTCGTTCACATCGCCAGTCATCGCGGGCTCACTACCGTGCCTAGCGCCATACAATTTCGCTACGGTGGGTACAAGGGCGTGTTGACCCGCGACCCCCGCCTGGCGGAGGGCAAGGATGACATCAACGGGCGTCACATCATCTGCTTGCGACCTTCTCAGGCCAAGTTCACCTCCAGCCACCCGGTCCTGGAACTGGTCCAGCCCGCGCTGGCCACCCCGTGCACACTCAACCGCCAGCTCATTCTGGTACTGGCCACCCTCGGCATCCCATCCAAGGCCTTCCATGCCCTTCAGTCCCAAGTTGTGCACCGGGCCAACCTGGCTCTCCGCGTGCCGGGCAAAGCGCTCACTTTGCTCCGGTCCAGTTTTGGTGCCGAGTCCCCCCCGACTCGGCTGCTGGCCACGGCGGTGAGCGCTGGGTTCGATCCAGCCACCGAACCCTACCTACGCGGCCTAGTACGCTGTTGCGTGGCCGATCTGTTGCGCGGACTCAAGGAAAAAGCCCGCATCCCGGTCCGCAAGGGGATCCGGCTCATGGGGGTGATGGACGAGTGGGGCGTGTTGGGGGACCGCGAAGTGTTTGTACAGTATACCGACCCAGCCGCCCCGCACTCGACACCCCGAGTCGTCCAGGGTAAAGTGGTGGTGGGCCGTAACCCATGTTTACATCCGGGTGATCTGCAAATCGTCGAGGCCGTGGACCACCTAGAACTGCGACACCTCAGCGACGTGGTTGTATTTTCGTCGCGGGGCCCGCGCGACCTCCCCGGGATGCTGAGCGGGGGTGACTTGGACGGCGATATGTACACGGTGATTTGGGACCCGACCCTTGTCCCCGTGGCCCAGTACCGTAACCCTGAGCCCCCGATGGATTACTCGGCCCCGCCGCCCGTCCTGGCCCCGCGCATCACCGTGAACCACATCCGTCGATTTTTCCTTGATTTCATGCTCGGTGACGCCATGGGGCCCATTGCCAACGCCCACCTGGCGCAGGCCGACTCACACCCGGACCAATTGGTCCGCCATCCGCACTGCCTGGCCCTGGCCACCCTCCACTCCCGTGCCGTCGACTTTGCCAAGACCGGCCTGCCTGCTGAGATGCCCGCCGCCCTCCGGCCCACCCAGTACCCCACCTTTATGTCAAACTACCCCAAAAGGACCATGTACGTGTCCCGCAGTGTTATAGGTACCCTCTACGCGGCGGTCGATACCGAGGTTTCCCTCGCAGAGCTTCGCCAGGGCCACGCCTCAGATGCTAATGTCCCGTCGGTGAAGCCGACTTCGGAGAAACCCTCCCGGGCCCAGGCTACCCCACCCGTCCCTGTAATGCTAACCCACCCGGAGATGGCCAAGTACCTGCCCGAGGCCCGCCGCCTGCGCCGCGCCTACAATGCGCAGGTGGCCGTCTACCTGCGCCGCTACGGTTTCGCGACCGATATCGAACTGATGGGCGGCGTGTCCCTCCTGAACTCCTCGGCCGGCATCGACCGCCCACGTGACTACGAGCTGCGTGAGACCTTGGCCTACCTTGTTGAGCGTCTCCAGGACGACTACCGGGCTCGCTTCCTGGAGGGCTTTGACGAAGCCATGGTGGCCCGGTTCAAGGACCTGGCCCGCAGTCGACCCTGGAGAAATCCCCGGACCGATTTGACGGCCCTAGAGCCTATCCTGGCCAAGGCCGCCGCGTGGTACCACGTCACATACCAGCCGGCCGAGCGAGACGGAACATTGGCTAGTGGTAGTAAGCCCGACCCGCACACCCATCTCATTTCCTTCCCTTGGTGTATCCCGGAGGCCCTGTGCGCCCTGCGTCGCACCGTTGTGCCCCTGACCTCGGAAAAAAAGCCAGCCAAGCGTAAGGTCGATGCCATTACTGACAAGCCTCCAGTCTCCGCCACCATCGAGACCTCCGCCTCAGGCTGTTTAGCAGATGGGGAAGGGGTCGCTCCCAGGCCACTGAAGGAAGCCGAGACGGTCGTGCAGCCTTCAACGGATAACCCGTCCGCGCCGACCGGGACCGAAGCTATGGTATCGAGCCCCGCACCCGCCAGTGAGGCGACCATGGTGATGTCGCCGGTTAAGGCGGGACCTGCAGAACCGGAATTCGCTGGCGCCAAAAGTCCAACGAATGTCGCCATAGTGGTAGACCTGACCTCAGACACGGAAATGGATTACGGGGACACCGCCGCCGAGCCGCTACCGGGAGAGACCGCCAGCGTTCTAGGTGACCAGTCCGATGAGACCGAGGGGTGTCTGGTTGGACATACGGAGGAGGAGGAGGAAGGTATGAGGACGCTCGAGGCGAAGGTCTTTGGCGATTCGGAATCAGACCCAGACTCCGACCATGATATTGACGAGGCGGTTTCATTCGCGGAGATAGAACTGGCTAGCGGATCCGTCCGTCGAGGTACTGCCGATTTGGGGGGCTTGACCGCCGAGGCCGACACGCCCGATATGAAGGACCTAGCCAATTTTATAGAGGGTATGTGATTTTTCGGAGTAGCGCATTCAATTGCTTACCACCATGCAGGCTCACACGGCGGGGCCTCGTGTCTGTGTTATTATATAGAGTTGTTGTCAGCTGTGTCGACGCGTGCGGTTTAATAAATTGACTAATGAGCAAGCTACGCGACCAACTTGCCAATCGTTCGGCCCCAGCCGGTTAGTGGAATTGGGGGCTGTCGGGTGGGTAGGGATATGGTATTGGATTTTAATCGCGTCAGATGTTCAGATTACAAGCTGCCGAGTTGACAGGGTGGAGAGCATAGGATGTGTAAGCATGTACAAGTACGAATGTAAAATGGGGTGTGGGAGTTATGGAAAATAATAAAGGCACATGCTGGAAGAAGAAGTTGGATGTTAGATAAGGATGAGCGCCAAGAGAGCTGATACTGGTAAAGAATTAAATAGTGAAGCCGTAGGCGGTGATCAGACAGGTGGGTGAGGGAAGCCGTAGCAGCGTAACGGAGAATAAAAAAAAATACAAGCGGCTCTCCCGGCGTCTGTACGCCATGTGGCCAGTAACCCGTGGTTGCAGAGGGAGCGAAATGGCTCAGTAATGCAGCGTGTAGCACTCTTCCCTTGTTAAAATACCCGGCGAAGGGCGGCCTCGAGGGCGTCGTTGGTCTCACCAGCTGCCCCCTCGTCGCCCTTGGGGGCTGCGGGGTACGGAACAGAGACACTACTCAGCCTAGTGACCGATGCGCCCCTATTCTCTGCCGATAACGATGACGACGACGACGAAGAGGAGGAGGCAGCGGAAGGTTCTCCGAATAGCATCTGCTGCACAAAGATGGCCGAACCTAAGCTGAGGTTCACGGCGTTTGAGGTTAACCCCTGTAAGGTGCAGTAGTCTTCAGTCGAGGCGGCCGGTTCGTCCTGAGACCCGGTCTGGTCACCATTAGCAGCAGAGGCATTAGACCTGGACACACAGTACTGGGACGGCGGCGGAACTGCAGTGGCGGTGGCCGTAAACGGTGATCCTGGGAGAGGACTGGCGACGACCGGCGAGTCTTCAGCGTCCCAACTCTCGTAGTGGCTGCGCAACGTATGATAGTGAGAGCGGGTGGTAACTGGCAGGGAGGCCGGGCTGGTGGTGCTGTTTAGAGTGAGGGCCCGGGCCCGAGAAACGCAGGTGGGTGGAGCCGGGGCCGGGGACGGGGCCAGCCGGTGATAGGTGCGGTGCGTTGAACCGGACAGGGCGGTGATGGTCTGTCGCCGTAGTCTCCAGCTCGCCGCGGGTGACTTGAGCAACCCGCTGCCCTGAGGCTTGGGGAAGGACATGGGCGAGGGTGGGCGGCTAGGGGGGATGGGGGGGGGGTCACTTGGATCGTGCAACGAAGCGTGAAGCCCTGCACAAAGTGTAGCCCGGATCGACTGGGTCCAATATAGTGGCCACACGAGACCAAGAATAGATAAACGATTCTAAAAGGATTCGAAACAGTGGTGAGCGTGGGCTTCACAGGGGTGGGGGGGATCCATAAGAGACGTGCGGCGACAGTGATCCTTAGCACTTGACACTAGGTCATTCAGCAATGAGTGCGGTGGAGGCCATAAATTGGGGGAGGAGCAGGGGCGATGGCGTTGGGCAAAACGAAACCTGTGAGACAACGGCTTCGTACGAAAAAAAAAAAAAGTAAGAAGGGGGGCGAACACTTGCTCAGGAGCTAATGGCTGGATTGACTCTTCTAAACAAGCCTACCACACTCGTCATTCTTCCACGGTCGACGGTGCACCCACGCGTCTCCTCCCCTGCTCTCGTCATTGATGATCTGTAGGGGGTGGCTCATAGTTTGGCCATCATTATTGCCAAAAAATAGGCCAAAGATGACTGTGGGGCGAAGAAATACTTACCCCTTTTAGGGTTTAGCACACAGCGCATACCCAGTGGTCTACGACAGGATGATGTCACTAGACAGCTGCTGAGATTACTGGATTAGCGATGGCAGTAAACGGTCGGTTGGAAAGTGGCTGGATATCTGCCCAGTTTACTATTGATGCTAGGACGGGTGTTGGAGTATTGGCTATAAACTTGACCACTGGCGAATAAATCGACAGCCCCGTGGCCTACCTGGCTGGCATTCCCGTTTGTGCGGACTTCCTTTCAAGCTTGGCAATGGTTCAAGACAGGTTTGTACCCTTAGCACTGTACGCAGTACCGGCATGATGATTGCCATGTCAGTTAAGTTTTAAATAGCTAGATAATATCGGTCACCAAAATCGAAGTGTGATACACCACAGCTCTCCCAACGAGCAGGAGAGGCCAGTCCACAAACCTGAGTTCGTTCTCTCTTCTTCCTTTCCCTACCAAACCATGCGGCTCCGATGGTGAATCATTAAGAAAGTGATTCAAGAAGACCGCCAATGAGTGCCTCTAGACCCTAGGGGAGCGGGCCGCATAGAAACTAGTGAGAAACAATACTAATAAAACGCAGCGTTAAGGGCTTAGGGAATAGATATGCCAGCTACACCATTATGTTCTAGGGGAGTGCGCTGGCTATTGGGTCAGGGCAGGGATGCTGTAGGCCTGGGTGGCCTCCTGGGGGCTGCTGGCCGGAGGGTGGGTCACCTCGAGCTTAAACGAGTCCAGGTTGAGGTAAAGGCCGTGGAGAGTGAGCGGGGGCGCCGTAGCATCCTGCCAGCGGGCCTGTACATAGGTAGACTGGGCCAACTGGGACAGAGAGCGGCGGATGTTGAGCTTAGTCAGGTCCAGTTCCATCTGGTCCTTGGGGAGGGCCTGATCCAGGTGCTGGCCGTCGCAGGTAAAGCCCTGCTTCTGGAGGGTGTGTAGGTGCTTGATGGGGGTGAGCCACTCGTCCAAATGCTCGCCAGCGGGCTGGCCGGACAGGGTGGCGAGGACACCGCCGCACATAGCATGGCCCGTGACTACAATGTGCTCCACCTTGAGAACTTTGACGGCAAACTCAAGTACCGACATGGCGCTCAGGTCGGTGGTGCTCACCACGTTGGCGATGTTACGATGTACAAACAGCTCGCCTGGGTTGGAGTTGGTAATCATCTCGGGGGACACACGGGAGTCGGCGCAGGCTGGTGGCGATAGTTGAGGGGTGGGAAATACCACGGTTCAAGGCGGCACACGGGCGGGAAACGTGAATTAGACTGATTAGGGGTGGGTAGGAAAGCCTGGGTAAACGCCCTTCCATGTAAGCACGTTTTTGACCATTTCATGTTTGCTTCCAGGAACACACATACACGCGTACATAGAATCGTACCAATCCGAGCACGTTGCCCTCGAAAGGTACCAACCCGGGCCGAGGGTAACCAGGGCGCTGGGCGGCACTAAGTTTCGGGCTAAAAGCCTGGATACCAACTGCAGCCCAGCTAAGGTGCCGGTTAGGGTGGCTGGTGACTCATTTCGGGATGCATGCGGCCTCGTCGTCTCAACCACTTACTATACCACAAGGTGCGCGGGGCCTGGGCCTGGGAGAGCTGAGCGGCCAGTTGGGGGACTTTGGCCTTGAACTCGGCGGCCCACTGGGCATTGCCGGACATGAAGTGTCTGAAGGGCATGGTGTTGCTAAAGGAGGCGATGGAGGAGGAGGACTGGTGGTGCGATTGTGGTATAGAGGTATGTTGGAATGGCAAGAGGGGGAGGGAGAGAGAGCGCGCGGTATAAGCCTCGTAGTCGGGGACGACGCGGCCCGCGTTTAAAAAGTCTACGGGGAGGACAGAGTCCAAGTGGAGAGGAGACGGGTCAAGGTGCATGAGTCAGCCGGAGGGGCCAGGTATCGACTGGTGTGACGGCCTCGGAGGGCTCACAAGACCAGTGGCGCCGGGTTGCGCATGCGTTGTTTGATGGAGGCGAGGGGAGGGCGCTGAGTTCAGGAGATCGAGGCAGATTGGTTGAGTGCCTGGTGGACAGTAAGTGGTCACTGTGAGAAGTCCAGCTCCAATGGGAGGAGAGGTGGAAGAATTGGGAGATCGGTAGTGGATGGTTTTTATCACTTACAGGGAGGCGGGGTACGGGGTGCGGGGCGTGCAATCGGAGAAGCGGGGGCCAATGTGGAGGTCTGCGGCAACCCCTGTGGCCAACGGGAGGACGTCCAGGATGGACCGAGTGGTCCGAACCAAGGGGCGGTGAACTGTAGCCATACCTGAATTCACCAGCGTGGATCATCTATTCTGGAGATAACGCGCAATGGGATAGGTGGAACACAACCGTCGGACGTAAGACTTACGTACCACAGCCAATAGGCTCGGGGACGGCGATAACGAGACAAGGGCGTCCTATCATGAGCCCAAATCTCCTGCGGCCAACAGATCAGGGGAGTCATTGGAGGGACATGGCGATGTTTATTATCTCTGTCTAAACGTTTGCCAAGATAAACTTAGCCCGTGGGAATGGGCGAAAAGCAGATCCTGCAGGCTAGCACGCTGGTCAAGCGATGATGTTTCATTCCTTCCCAACACCTCGCCCATGTCCCTGCCTGGTCGTTAGTTTTTGGTGAGCACCGCGGGGGAACGGTATGCGCAAACAGAAAGACCCAGCTTGTGCGCACCGTGAAGCGCCATGGAGATGTCACGACCCGTGCGAGACCAGATGGAGAAGGCTTGAAATCGAAATAGACCGCCCACAACGTTGTGAGTCGGCATAGCTGGATGTCGCAGGCATTATTGCCGTAGCAAAGATTTATGGGCATCTAAGGTGCGGCAGCGGGCGGTACAGCCCATTTTAAAATCAGCCCATTCCTCACTTTACAATTGACCTTTATACCTCTCCACCGGGTTGACTTCTGAAGCCCCACCTCGCCCTTATTTACTAACCGTGATGTGTGGGCTCCTCATTAATCATTGCCGAGCCAAGCGTGAGAGCCAATTCAGATAAAATATATTCTGCCTGGCGGCCCTTGATTAGCAGTCCCTTGCCACACCACAATCAACTAGTAGCTACTGCTTTCGTAAGGGGTATTACTCCCTTGACGATGAGCCTCAGCCTAATCGTTCTTCAGATGACACTGGTGAACTTTATGGGGCCATAATCCTTACGCGGTTGGAGGAAGCCCCTTGTCTGGCTACTGAACAACCAGCTCATGCTTGCCACACTTCCCCACCAGCATGCACAATGTTCTGCACAAGAACCTGGGGTTGCATAGCTATTTCAATCGCTGGGTCCCCCACGCCCTAACCCTCCACGACTCTACCATGATAATACACCACCACATCGTGCCGAAGCTACCCAGACCGACATTTCCGCCTCCAAACTCAAACTTCTGCCAGCCCCTCCCTACGGTCCTGATCTGTCCCCCCTGAAAACTTCTGGCTGTCCAGGGATATCAAACAGTGGCTGAGGGATAAACAATTCACCACGGCGGAGGCAGCCGTGGATGCTTGGCAATCGGAGCTAGCTAAGCCCCAGCCAAGTGACTATTGAGCCTGCTATGGTAGCTGGCTAGAACGAAATCGTCGAGTGGTGCTGATGGGTGGAAATTACCTTAAATAAATAGCCTTTGATTTAGAGAATCTGTAACACTATAGTGGCACCTATACATAACGCCATGTATTCCGTTTCTATTGTTCTAACCAATAAGGATAATACCAAATTTATCGATCCTCTGATAGCTCGGAATGCGCTACTGTCTTTATTGCTTCAGCCCAAAGTATCAGTTGCGAACCAATTTTCGCTCTTTATCACACCGTCGAACATAATATTGGATTCCATCCTTTCTGTTCGCATAATGATGACAAATTTCAATTATATCCGAGGCACCTACGGGGGGGGGATAACCACAGGCTCAACCAGCCATAAATAAGTCAATTGAGACATTGTAAAATAATAATAGTAATAATAAAGTGTAGCATAACTCGCTCAAGTCACGAGCCACACGAAACGATGGTACACCAGTTGCATTGCCTCACCATACCACGTATGGAGGGACTCACCAACTTAGGTTCTGGAACGGAAGCACGGGCTTGGCGTTCTCGAGCTCCAGGGCGAACACGAGGTATTCGTTAGCAAGCTCGACCTTATCGTCCTGCAACATGATCTGGGCGAGGAGGGTCCAAGCCTCGGCCACGTCCCAGCCCGTTCCGCGGGTGATTTCCTGGAGGAGTCCCGTGGCGATGGCGGCCTTCCCGAGTCGAAGGTAGGCGCGGGCGAGGTGAACGCGGGTTGGGGTGTGGAGCGGTCCGAGAGCCAACCCAGTCATGAAGTGGCGGATGGCGGCGATCAGGTTACCCGGTGGTTGTTGTTGCTGCTGTGACGCCGATGCACCGGGGACGCTACTCGTGCTCAGTCCCGCCACGGTTGGGTCGTCCAGTTCGTTCAACCACGGCGACACCGCTGGCGAGGAGGCGGCGGGAGGCTGGTTGGTGGCACCTGCCATCTCATCGGGATCGCAGGCCGTCATCAGTAGGCCGTGCTGGCACCATACGGCGGGGTATTCCGGGTACACTCCTTCGGCCTCCACAATGGCCGCCCGGGCGTCCTTGTGCCGGCCCAGACGGCGGAAAGCCGCCGCCGAAAGCAACCATAGATCGGCGAGGGCCTGGCGTGCCCGACGCTTGCGCAGGGTCACCTTGTAAAGCTCCGGTGATCCGTCTTCAGATTCCCCCTCCGTCCCGGCGGCGGGGTCGGCGGCGACCTTGGGGGTGGTGTTACCCCCCCGGGAGGTGGAAGGCAGGGCGCCACCCACGCTGGAGGGCCGGCCGCTCGGGACAACGTTTGTGCTTGACGAGCCCGGGTTGACGCCGCCGCCGGGGAGCCACGAGGTGGACAGGTGACGGCCGTGGTTAAGGTGGGCCACGGAGTTCACCGAGACGGTGCTCTGAAAGTTGATGCGTGGGAGATCCTGCACGGTAGAGGAGAAACGTGGGGAAATGATATCCTTACCGGCGTGGTTGGCCGTCGTGGGGGTGGTGGGACCCGAGACCGAGCTCCGCCGCTTCCCGCGGACCTTGTCGCGGGCCATCCGAGCCAGGTGACGGCCCTCGGCGGTGGCCAAGTGGACCGTCCGGGTGGACCGGCTGATTAGGGCGCGGGCCCCACGATGCTGCGCGTGGCGGCGGCTGCTGTTACGGTTCAGCGACAAGTCGGGAGTGGAGAGGACATCACCGGTACTGGCGTGGGCACGGAGGGCCGGGGACGGATGGCCCGGTGAGGCTGACAGACCGGCAATGCGGCCGCCACCGTGGGTGAGGGCCATGCTTACTAGGGCGGTGGGGTTGGGACCGGCCTCCTGGCCGTAAATTTTGCCGTACAGAGCGAATAGGATGCTGTGGAGCTGTAGCGCACTCTGCGGCCCATGTACCAGTTCGTACACCTGGCACTGGGTGATTTTAAGGGCTAGGTAGGCCTCGCCGTCCTCCAGGTTGGGATGAAGGGCAGCCAGGGCCGGTACATGCACGGGGCCTGGGCCGGCGTGGCTGAGCACAGCCTGCTGGATCTCTGCATCCACGTCACACCAGTCCGATTCGCGGCACCCGACCTCGCACACCTGCAGAGCGCGCTGGTAGTCCTTTTGGGATGAGATGAGCAGAGCCAAAAGGTTCCAGGCATTGAGATAGTCCGGGCGCAGGGCCAGAGCCTGCTTAGTGGCCAGGAGTGCCTCGTCCGTATTGCGGCTCACGGCGTGCTGGCGAGCGTAGTGGTAGAGTACCTCGCTGTTGCCCGGGTCCAGTTCGGCGGCCTTGCGGTAGGCTGCCAGGGCCTGGTCCTGGTACTTGGCCCGCCGTTCGGGGTCCTCGGCGCGTAGGCATGTCTCCGAGTAGAGGCAGCCCAGGTACTGGTGAAGCCGGGCCCGGGTGGCCGGCGGGACCGGATCGGCTCGTGTGCCGGCGCCCAGCGACAGGGCGTACTCGAGGATATCCTGGGCCTCGCGGTATCGCTCGAGGAAACGGATCAGTACATAGGTCCCCGTGGCCAAGGTCTCGATCATTCTGGCTTTGGTCTCGGTCTCCCCTGCGACGACCGGCGGGGTGGCAGACCGGCTATGCGCCGACCGTTGTGAGTAGATGGAGGACCGGGCGTCCTTTGAGGTGTGCAACAGAGAGCTGCGACGTTCGGGTACGTCCAGGGCGCGGACCGGCCAACTGGACGGGGATTTCGGGCCGTCGGACCCTTCACTTTCGCTCTCGACCTTGCGCTTCTCCAGGTACCGTTTGCATTCACCCCAGTACGAGTGAAGGGCCAGCTCGGCCTCCTCGTAGTCACCATACGCGGTGAGACTGTTCACCAGGTGACGCAGGACGTGTAGGGAGTTGTACGTATAGCGGGACATGCGGTAGAGTAGTTGGACCAAGGCCCGCAATTCGGCAGGGGACTGGGCCCCCATGAGCTGCCAATCGGCGACAGCCTGGTCCACCATGTCGATGATGGGGGTATGGGTTTCGTGGGCCTGCGGGAACCGATACACGCTAGGCAAGAGGTCTTCGTATTCGTGGTACAAACCCATCAATTCGAGTTTAAACGTGGTCGGGTAGTAGACTACGGGTGGGGCTGGTTTCGTTGCAGCGGCGGTCGGATGGACGGGCGGCGGGGCAGCCACGGTGGCAGCATCGGCGGCGTGGTCCGGCAGGTACTCCCCATGGCGGTACGCGTCGGAGAGGGTCCGCACGAGCTGGGTCAGCACGACGATCCGGCAGTGCGGTTGGAAACCGGCGGGCCAGTGGCGGGCCTGGCGAGTATAGGCACGGCAGATGGCGATACCCGGCTCTTTGGCAGGGAAGCTGAGACGCAGCAGGCAGCACCGATATAGGGCCTCGTGGTACCACCACTGCAGTTCCGGGACAGCGGCCGGGTTCTGGATGGTCCGGTAGAAATTGAGGGCCTTCTCGTAGAGGGTGACCGCAGCGGTCCGGTCGGTCGTTTCCGAATAGATTCCCAGTAGGGTGTAGCGCTGTAGGGTCAGGACCCGGGCGTACTCGGGCGTGATGGTGCTGCGCAGAATCTCTGGGAGAGTGGCCAGCACAGTGGCGCACTTGCCGTCGTTTCCGGCGTAAAAATGGGTCAGCGCCAGAAGGGATCGGAACTGGGTGTTGAGTGCCTCGTCGCGCTTGGCCGCGGTCTTTACCTTGCCCAGGGCGGCCTGGACCTCGGCCAGGTCTGGTAGGTAGGTGGCCTGGAGGATGGGTTTGGGTGGACAGTAGGTGGGCTGTAGGGCGTCGCGGGCGGTAGCCAGGCGAATGTACTCCTTGGCGTCGGCGTAGGGCGCCGCCGCGGACGGGGAGGAGGTACTGAGCCGCGGGGTAGCCTCCAGGGAAAAGTCCGCGTCATCCCCACTGCCGCCCGGGGGTACCTCCAGAGACAACTTGGTCTGGGTGGCGAGGGCCAGGGAGTCTACGCTAGGGCGGAGGATGGCCTCGGCGGGGAGACAGGAGGACAGGACGCCGTGGCCGTGGCTGCGGTCGGGTAACACCCCGCCACTGCTGGGGCCCGTGCGGAAGACCTGGTAATTGGACGTGTCCACCAGCTGATTTACCCGGTGTTGGCACAGCAGTAGAGTGTTGTACACCTCACCGGCTTCGCGGTTGGGGCAGTGTTTGAGGTAGCGCCGTGCCAATTCGGGCAATTTGTCCGTATCGCGGCGGCACAGGGCCTGGTCGACTTCGTGCTGGATGCTGATAAACTTGCTCGAGGTCATGGTCAAAGGGGGGGGCGAGTACGTCTGCCTGCGTCCCGCTTAATGACGTCGGAGGTGTGATGAGCAAAAGGGGAGCGTGTGCGTGGATATATATGGAGCGGACACGTCGATGCAAGTGTGCGGGTACGGCCAAGATGGTAGGTCAATTGCGTTGTTGGGAGGCGGTAACGGAAGGGTCAAGTTGGAGGTGGGCGCTAGTCAGCGCATGCGTTGCAAAAAAATTCAAACTGGTGACCGAAGCAGGGTGGGGATGGACGTTGTATGTTGGGCACAAGTTAACTTGCTGGGGCCAATCAGTAACCACAGCCCGTGGACTGGACGGGTTCGGGTTAGGGATATAGGGGTGGTACGAAGGGTTAGGGGGGGGAACTTACAGGGTGGAGAAAGAGTGAACCCGACGAATAGGTGGTGACCAAGTGCCGGAGGGTAAAGCACTCCCCCACTATCTTTCTTCAGGAAAAATTTGTGCGCCTCACCCGACCCGTGCGCTTGTCCTGAAAGGTACAATCGGCGTGGGACGCGGTTGGGCTGGGTTGGGTCGGCCTGAATTCGGTTGGGTAACCAGCCGTGAGTGAGTGGGGGAGTCGCAACAAGCTATGGGTGGTGTGGTGAGTGGGAGGAGGAGGGGCTGCTTAGCTACCGAGATGGCCCAACAGTCCCGGCTTGCGAGGCTGGACATTGCCAAGGCCCTGGCAGCTTGGTGGGCTGACGATACGAGGCCCGCGGGGAGCGAAGGTCCAACGGTCTGGACCGGCGGTTACGGCCTCCGCTGAGCCAAAGTAAGGAGAGACGTGGCATTATCCTGCACTGACGAGATATACGCACCACGCACACACCGGGGTGGCTCCCTGCCACTGCTGTGGCCTGCCTTCATGAGGGTGGCGCCGAGGTATACATTGACTGGTTGCACCGGCCGACGTGGGCTTGGAATCGTTCTGTTCTTGGCTATTGTAACCTCTTCTCCCACTAGCCCATCTGTGATACGCCCGGAATATTATCATGCAGCAATGTAGGCATAGGGTGCGAGGGCAGATTGTTTAATATATCGTACAAAAACTGAATATGACACGACTAGGCCGCGGAAGCGCCAAGGCAGGGCGGCGCCTCGGGTTGGCAATCACGGGCGATTCACACGTGCCCCTACTTGCGGTTCATAAAGGCCGGGCCACGCATGGTTTGGCCAGGCAGCACGTCCTCCGACGACGACGAGGCATTCGAAGGCTGTGACGACCGCACAAAGTTAGCAGCCGTGTGCCTTGGAGCCAGTCGACTCTTCTCGTACTCCTGACGCGCGGTATGCTCCTGGGCAGCGAGGTCATGATAGAACGGGAATAGCTCGCAGTAGCGCGCGAGCTGCCGGGCGCCCAAGTCGCGGGCCCGGCGACCGAATTCGTCGGCGTTGTCCACCGTCACCTGACCGCGGAGTCCTTGCTCGCAGGCTTCGGTTAGACCAGTCACGGCATATCGGCGAGCGAGGTCGAGCAGGGCCCAGGTCTCGGCCGGCTCGCTAGGCGGCTGAAAAGCTCCTGGCTCAGATGCGACCTGGTCGTACATGTAGGCTAACATGGACCGCACCGAGGTCGGGTTAGTATCTACCAGCTTCACTTCCGATGAGCCCTTTCCTTCACCCGACTGCTGATCTGTGATGTGAGCGCTGTAGTGACCCACCACGTCAGCGTGTACGGCAAAGGTTTCGGGCTGGGCGTCGGAGCCTTGCGGAGGTTGGGCTACCAGGGTCAAGTCGCTGCCGGTTGTATCATTCAGGCTACGACCTTCCAGATTGCCGGCGGGCGGGGGCACCACGGGCCGGGCCACGTCGGGACGCAGATCGGTGCAAATCTCCAGGCCCAGGTTCTTGACCTCGGCCTCACCTTGGCACCCTGAATCCATTGGTTGGCGGAACAGTTGGGTCTTCTGCCAGCTCACCCCATCCTGGTCGCTGCATTCCAGCCGGGCGCGCAGCACGAACCCGTATTCTTCGGTGGCGACCATCGGGGTCAGCTCGATAAACTCATCGGTGACCTGGCCTAGCTCGGTGGGGGTCGCGGCATCGAGCCGCTGCCACTCCCCGCTGCGTAGAGGCCTGGCGAACCACATCACCCGGGCGTTAGGGGAGAACCGGGCGGAAGCCAGGCGGGCCCGGACGCGGGTCGGATAGAACCCGCCGACGAAAAAGTTAAGCTTCCACTCGATCACCGCGGGCTCGATGGGATTCTGGCGGGGCTCCCGGGCCAGATATACCATCTCGTGGTCGTACTCGAGCTTACGGTGGATACCTTGCTCGTAGTGCACGCCGTTACGCCAGCCCTGGGCCAGCGGAATCAAGCGGGCGTTCTCGTAGTAGGCGTCGTCGCTTGGATTGTACCCGACGGTGTGGGCGACGCGGCCCTGCGGACCGGTGGCCTGGGCGCAGGGTTCGACGTGCAGGGCCTGCTTGGCGCTGAGGTATCCAGCGGCAGGCTGGTCCCGGGCTCGGGCGTGGGCTGCCTGGGCCTCCGGGGTGTCGCGCGGATCCTGTTTATGGAGGAGCTCGCGCTGCCCCTCAGTCAGCATTCCGCCGTGGGCGAGGGCCTCAGGCTTCGGGCGAATGTAAATGCGGGGCGGGGCCATGCTGTACAGCGGTGCTGGGTGGAAAGACGGGATGTGTTACGGTAAGGGAAAAAGGACTACGGATAAAATGAGGGTAGGGCAGTAAGCAAGAGCTGGTGGTGAGAGTAAAACAGCGAGGTGTGGGTGAGGAAGGTGAACAGGATACAGCAGGGCTTATATTCAGCGGGCTTGTCTAAGTGAAACCCTTGCATCGAGGGAAGACTGCCAAGCCTTGCGCCCGGTGGGGGGAGGTGCTTCGGTTCTCGGTTAACGACGTCACGCAATGCATATTTCCCCGGGTTGGGCGTGGGCACGGTTTCCGCCCAAGGCCCGCTAGTGGATAGCCATACCACAATTTTAGCTAACAATGAGGCTCGCTGCAACTTTTAGCTGGCCAGGGGCGACCACGAACCCACTGCCGCCAGGTCCGATTATGACGCACCGACACGGTTACCCCGGCTCGAATGAACAGCCCAATGTGCCACGTTAAGCAGACTGAGTAGCAAGCAAAGCCTCATGGTATTGTTCTCCTGAAAACCGTGGCTGCCGAAACTCACCCATTTTACCTGGGCCGTTCCCAATTATAACTTGGGCTGGATCCTGCCATGATTGGCCTGTCCCCAGATACATCGGCTGGTGGTTAGGGCCCGGGGTAGACTACGGTCACGATGAAGCTGGTGGAGGCGGGGTGATTTGGCAGCGCGCCCAGCCGAGCCAAGTCGGCCTCAATCGTACCTGGCTGCACTGGGTACGGGCACTTCGGACTGGCCAGCGTTCTCCGACTCCGTGACAATCCAACCACCAAGGGAGTCTTGAGGAAACCCGGCGAGTTCACGGTGGACCAGAACAAGACGGGAGAAAATATCAACCAGATCCCGTTAAGATGGACAGCCCCTCCCTGCGGCCCTCACTTGCTTGACACACATCCATCAAGTTTACACTCTGCGTCCTTCGACTTGCGATTTCACCAGCCCGTTGCACACCTCCCACCCTCCCGGATCGATCCCCATCACTGGCATTCGTTATTATCTTCGTTTTTTTTGGTTCGAATCCCCTTAACGCGATCTCCTCCCACCGCTCGGATTCCTCCACTTCTCAATCCATTCACACTATACTACTTTTTCCATTGCAGATCTCCCGCCCTCGCCAACTACGGCCCCACCTGCCCACTTCGATCGACCATCATGAGTACCGTCGAGAAGATCCGTGAGATCGAGGCCGAGATGGCCCGGACGCAAAAGAACAAGGCCACGTCCTACCACTTGGGCACGCTCAAGGCCAAGCTGGCCAAGCTAAAACGCGAGCTACTCACGCCCAAGAGCTCGGGCGGCGGCGCCGAAGGCGCGGGGTTCGATGTGGCCAAGACGGGCGTGGCCCGGGTGGGGTTCCTCGGGTTCCCGTCGGTGGGCAAGTCGACGCTCATGTCCAAGCTTACGGGCACGCACTCGGAGGTGGGTGACTACGAGTTCACAACCCTGACCACTGTCCCCGGCGTGGTCAAATACAAGGGAGCCAAGATCCAGTTGCTCGACCTGCCCGGGATTATCGAGGGAGCCAAAGATGGTAAGGGGCGAGGTCGGCAGGTCATCGCCGTGGCCCGGACCTGCTCACTCATCTTTCTGGTCCTGGACGTGCTCAAGCCGCTTACCCATAAGCACCTGATTGAGCACGAGCTGGAGGGGTTCGGTATCCGTCTGAACCGCGAGCCGCCCAATATTTATTTTAAGCGAAAGGAGAAGGGTGGGATCAACATGACCAACACAGTCCCGCTCAGCCACCTAGACCTCGACCAGGTCAAGGCCGTCCTGTCCGAGTACAAAATCCACAACGCCGACCTCAACTTCAAGTGTGACGCCACCGTCGACGACCTCATCGACGTGGTGGAAGGCAACCGCGTGTACATGCCGGCCATTTACGTGCTTAACAAGATTGATCAGATCTCCATCGAAGAGCTCGACCTCGTGTACAAGATCCCGCACGCCGTGCCCATCTCAGCCCACCACGAGTGGAACTTTGACGAGCTGCTCGAGAAGATGTGGGAATACCTCGATCTGTGCCGTATCTACACCAAGCCGAAGGGCCTGATGCCCGACTACAACGAGCCCGTCGTGGTTAAACGCGAGCACTGCTCCGTCGAAGATTTCTGTAACACTATCCACAAGGCCATCCTTAAGCAGTTCAGCTACGCCCTCGTGTGGGGGTCCTCCGTCAAGCACAATCCGCAGAAGGTCGGGCGGGACCACGTGCTCAAGGATGAGGATGTCGTCCAGATCGTCAAGAAGTCTTGAGAGGTTTGCTGGGCGGCCTTGTCCACCGTGCCTGACCTCCCGTTGTTGATGTTACCCCTCTTGACTTTTTCACCGGGTCTATTTTTTCATTAAATTGCAACACACACACACCTAATCATACTGGGTGGATATTCCTTCTGACTCCCCCTCCCTCTATGACCCTCGCCCGGCTACCTCCCAATGCCAAAAAAGGCACAGAAGTGCGCAGACTGAAGCCAATTTTTGTAGTGTGACACTCTCAGTATACCCCTAGCGTTCAATTATATATATATATGTATTGGCACTCGACACAACGAAGCTAGGAGGCCTCCGGTGCGTCGGTCGTCTTGGCGTCGGCCATAGCGTTGGCCAGGATGGCGTACATAAAGATCATGGAGACCACCACGATGCTGGCGACGTTGATGGTGCCCGTGAGCTGAACATCGGTAATCATGGCGGCGGGGTTAGTAGCGGGTGGCCGGAGAGAGATGAGGCGGGCGAGGTGAGCGTGGCCGTGGAGGGTGCAAGGCCAGACGGAAGCACTTGGAGATGGGAGACGAAGCTAAGGTAATTTCGGCCGACGAAAACGCGAGTAGACCAGATAAGGGTACGCTTTAGCAATGAGAGACTATGCTTAAATTCTGAGTTTACGGACCAGTCATGGAGATGAAAGGATTACGCTGGGTCAGGCCAAGCTGGCGATGCCCGCAAGGAGGGAAGCCTGTGCTCTATAGGGTGGGGGCTAGGGCGAATAGCGACTTGACAGGTTACAACCCCCCCTCCACTACCACCATTCTTACACGACACAGGGAGTCCAAGGTCGGCCCGGCCACTGTCCACATCCTTCGTGCCTGACCCCATCCCGCTGGCCTCGGTTTGGCAGCACATTCCTGGTTCTTTAGACACACTTTGGCTTTCCACCCCAACCGACCCGAACATTCATCCTCCACAGGCATTGCCGTGTTCTTACACTTTAGACTTTTATATTAGGTCCATTTCCCCACTAGCACCCGGTCTGTTCCCGCATTTCTACCCTTGCCATCCCCGCCCGCCCTTGCAGCTCCGCCCCTCGACACCGACCGTTCCGCCCCGCGGCATATCAGTATACACCCGCGCGCTAGTGTACCTCACTTTCGAACCCCCCCTTTTTCCTTGCATATAGTCACCCTTCACACACCTACATATATCCATCCAGGCCACCATGTCATACGGCCAAGGCCCCGCGCATTCGGTCCTCTTCGATTCCTCCGGCGACGGCCACGCTGATCTGGGTTACGATGCCACCGGCAGCCTGCCCTCTGCCACGGCGGAAGCCAGCGCTGCGGGCGGCAATACCGCGCATGCCGGGACCCACTACGACTACGGGGCGCAAGGCAGCTATGCCGGGGGCTACTACGACCAGCAGCAGTACCAGCAGGATGCCAGTAGCTACGTCGCGGGGGACCCCGCTTATGCAGCCTCCCAGGCCGGCGCCGGGGGTCTCCAGTTTTACCCATCGCAGTACGATACGCCCGGCGACGGTAGCGGGTATGCCTCGGGCTACCCCGGGGCCTCTGCTGGGTCGTCATACGGGGCGGCCGATCATCAGCAACAGCACGGGGGCGGCTACTACGGCACACCTGCCGGGGGCCCGGCAACCGACCAGGAGGGGCCCGGTTTCGAGCCGTTCCCCGTCCCGGTATCCATCCTGGCGGCCTTCGGATCCGGTGGACTACCGGGCGAACCACCACTCCTGGAGGAACTCGGCGTCAACTTCGGCCACATTGTGACCAAGAGTCTGACGGTGCTCAACCCGGCACGGACCATCCCGAAGGACCTGATGGATGACGCGGACATGTCCGGTCCGCTGGTGTTTTGTCTCCTCTTTGGCACGTTCTTGCTCTTCTCGGGTAAGGTACATTTCGGTTACATTTACGGGGTCGGCCTGCTAGGCTGCGTATCGGTGTACTTTTTACTCAACCTCATGAGTGAGTCCGGCGTTGACGGATACCGGACCACCAGCGTGCTGGGGTACAGCCTCCTCCCCATGGTCCTACTGAGCGGTGTCAGCTTGCTACTCAAATTGAGCTCCAATATTGGCTACATCCTTTCCTGCCTAGCCGTCCTCTGGTGTACCTACGCTGCGTCAACCATGTTTGTCACTGTGCTGTCGATGAGCAACCAGCGTCTGCTGGTGGCGTACCCCGTCGGTCTCTTTTACACCTGCTTTGCCCTCATGACAGTGTTTTAATCACCTCCCTACGGGTGTAAGTCAGGCGTCTGCTACCACCTTCTCGCCATCTCTATTTTTTTATTTCTATTGTTGGTGCTCGCCATGTGTATTAAAATATATCCCGCGCTGTCCATAATAGCCGTTCCGATTTACCTGAACTCCGTTACACAACTTGTGGACACGTACCGGGCTGCTCGTGAACGAGCAAGTGTAGGAAGTAGCCATTCTCCCAAGGTAGAGGTTTAGGCTGGTCCGATATTGTCGGAGAGTGGGGGGGGGAGGAGGCGCAATCGGCAGGCGTCAGTAAGGTAGGGCTGTAACGGTGGGTGGTAGCTAGTAGCATTAGGGGGTTTGGTTGGGTCTCCACTCGGTATGACTTTCCAACTCGACATCCCATGTGCTTACTCGGCGCAGATGTGATATGCCACCCCGACCCATCCCCTTAGCCTCTCATAGACTGCTGGTCAGGCGGAGCGGTCGGTTTGCAAGTCGGAACTAATCGGCACATTAAAAACAGCACTAGACCCCCCCCCAACCATCCCTTTATCGTCGTCGGATTCTATAGAGACTCTGTCCCCACGTGTGACCGGGGATGCGGCGGCTTGGTGCCTCGATTAGTCTATTCTAGCCGACAGCTCCTACAAAGAGCACATGGCGCCTCACGGTGGAACGGTCAGTCTGAACGGTACATCTTCCGTGGCCACTACTCTATCTCTCTCTCTTTCTCTCGCGGTCCCTGCGTTACAACTTGGATGTTGCCACGGAGTCACCCTACCTTTCTGTCCTCTTCTGACTATCCCCTATCCGGCCAGCCAAATAATTCGCGGCCTGAGTATGTGTCTTTGTGGACTACAGCCTCTGCGGAGGGAAGGGTGACAGATGGTTGATATCAAATGCACCTATCCATCCTCTCACCCATTCATTGGTTAGGTTAATGTAATTTACCAGCTGTTTACCCTACTACATCCCCTCCCCGCAGGATAACAGCTGTTCAATTAGTACCTCGACTATTGCAACAATTTTAAACAATTTATAATTATTATTGATATGCCCCCATCCTGTTTCAAGCGTCAACCTCGTTCTTTCAGCTCCCAAAACTGAATCCTACCGTCCTATCTTTCACAGCCTACTGCCCACCATTCGTCTGCCCTTAGGAATCACTTGATTTATTGCCACTTCTCCCCCTCCACCAACCCGGTGCTTATTTATATCTCAGCCCCAACCCATACCCCTCCAGTATTCCTGCTTCGATCCTCATTAAGCTGGCTCTCCTTCTGCTCCTCACCCTGATACTCTCTGCCCAAGCCCCCTAGGGAAGTAATAGATGATATTATAAAAAGTTCCCCCCCACTCGGTGCATCCTAACGTGCAGTGCCAAGCGGTCAGGTGCATTGCTTAGGCAATTAAGCTGGTGTAAGTCTTCACCAATAATAATATACTTATAAACACACGGGACAGGATAACACCAAACCTTCTAATCCCGAGCCAAAATTTCTACAAGTGAAGCCGACCAGCGAGCACGTTGTCGAGACGATAATTATAATAAATTCTTGAAATCCTAACGACTAGGCAGGCTAGGAAGTGCACTGATTCTTCGTTTCGCTTGAGAAGCCGTCATAACCGCTCTCGATAGGAGAAACACGTCCCCTCGGCTCTTCTTTTGGTCGGGAGTATATATCTGTTTTCTTTCGCACTTCGCTCTGATTGATAAGTATAACTCCTTATTGGTTGTTGGGTGCTATGCTTACTTCTATAGCTTACACAAACGGATATAGAGTTCATTACATGTGCTCCCCAACCTTATAACCAGATATTAATGGAGGAAGTCAAGGGGTATGCTTTAGGTTAATACCTAGCAGTACAAGGGCCAGTGAAGGCCCCTTTGCTGCCTACTGGGTAACGGTACCGGGCGCCGAGGCCGGGTGGGTAATTCCTTGTGGTGGGCTAAGTTTCTTTTTTTCCAGCGGGGCTACGGGAGTACTACTACTTACGCGGCTTTTCACCAATTGAGCTGACCAAGTATACACGGATAGTTCATTAGATATATGGAGGGTGGGTAGAGGGGAAGTGGCATAGCAGCAAGAAATTGCAAGAAGACGTGTGCCGCGGTAGAGTGACGACCAGAGTAATGAGAGGCCTAAAGGGCAGTTAGATCGCGAAGTATGCATGTCGTTACCTAATTCGATTTGAAAATTGATAACTGGGCATCGGCTTGGTTGCAACAAAGGAGGAGGAGGAGTGGGGGAAGTAATTGAGCGAGTGGGCGAAACCCTTCCGCCGCCCTCTCCCCCCTCATTAAACCTTACATTACTCCGACTCAAGTCCCACATCGTTCACCAACCGACTAAGGATATCCGACTTCTTGATGAGGGCGCGATAGTAGTCACGAGACTCTTCGGCGACGAACCGCTTCTCGAGTTTCTGGGCGCGCTCGCGTTCCTCGTGCTCAATGAGGTGCTGGTAGGCCGTCTGTACGTCCCAAACGAAGGGTCGGACGGCGCGGTGTGTGGCGTGGAGCAAAATGTGCGACTGGTGCTCCGCATACCGCAACGTCCGCGATTGGCGTTGCAGACGCTCCACCATGCGGCGGCGGATCGTCCGGTCCAAATCCGCCGTCAGGTACACTACCAGGCTAGCCCCCGCTAGGGCCGCGCCCGCTAGCGTCAGGTAGCGCATGCCACGGTGGGTAAAAGTGCCAAGGAAACCACCCACCCGGGCCAGACGTGCCAGAGCGTCGAGCGGTCCGAAAACCCCGCCGCCTAACAGAGGCAGCTTAGATGCCACCATGGCGAACGTGCCCAGGGAGGCCCCTGTCACGCTGAGGAGGTGGGCCGCATCAAATTCGAAGCGCAGGTCCACCAGGTCTGACAGGGATAACGAAAAATCAAAGAGCGAAACGGACGGGAATCCCAAGCCGACGGCCGCGGCGTCCTCGGCCGCCAGGCGCTCCTGGTTCAGCGTGGCCACCACGTCGGCGTCTCCGATAGGACGGGCCGTATCGTGCGTGTGGTGATGGTCTACCAGCACCCCGTTGGCGGCCCCGGCAGTGGCGGCCGCCAGATCCTCTTCGATGGTGTCCCACGGAATGTGAACGGGTTTACGAGGCCCGGCTTCGGGCATCAAGTCGTTAATTTGCTGGGTAACGCGGTCCACCAGGTCCTCGGTGAAGAGCTCGCACTGCTGCAGCTCCTGCTCCATACGGCTCAGCAGGAATGCCTTGAGCTGGGCAATGTAGTGGAAGGTGTAGAGAAGACCGGGCCACGGAACGTGAGCCACCAGATCGTCCGGGTCCAGTGCCGACTCGGTCGACCCGTGGAACTCGGCCACAGTGGTCGAGACGGCGGTCGGCGACACTACCGGGGTTTCCGGGGTGGCGAAGAGCGTGGCCTCGTCGGAGGAGACGGACGGGGCAGAGGTCACGGCTTCAACCTTGGCCGGACCTAGCGCCAGTGGGGCCGCGGCCAGCACAGGCCCGTCAACCGCCCTGGCGCTGAAGCGGCGCAGTTGGGCGTCCAGGCGCTGCAAGGTCACCTGGCGCACCAACTCGCAGGCAGCGTCTAGGAGCCGGTTGGCCGACTCGGAAGCCGACTGGCGACGGCTTAGCAGGCTCTGGTAAACCGGCACGGCCGTTTTGAGGTCCTCGTTGATGCTCTCAACGCGCTGGGCTGCCAGGGTATGGTTGACGCGGGATAGCACCAGGAGGTCGTCCAGTACGTTAAGCAGGTAGCGCTGGGCGGGAGCCAGCTTGGACGTGAAGCGCTTCTCCAGGGTGAAGGAGCGCAGACATTCCTCCAGGGCGGAGAACTCTGGGGCCAGGCTGCGTGCCGGGTCGGCACCGGTCGCCCCACTGCCGCCGGCGTACATGTGCGTGGCACTCACAAAATGGACGAGCTCTGGGGCGTTGGCGTACGTGTGCGGCGAGAGTTGCTTGATCTGCTCCAGAATGAGCCGGCGACAGCGGTCCTTGTTGCGGATGGAGTCGAACTTGTTCACGACGATGAAGATGTAGGCCTTCTCCTTACCCGCAGTGGTGAGAAATTCCTGGCCTGAAAGAGTGAAGTGGTTCTCCGAGTTGACCACGAATACAATCACGTCAATCTCCTCTTGGCGGGTGAAGAGCTGAGTGGTCTTAAGGGAGTCGCGGTTGAGGCCGGGCGAGTCGATGAGGGCCAGGTCGGCTACGCCGTTGCGTAGCAGGCTGTCGCCGTCGGTGCGGCCGTCCACGGTGTACACTTTGAGTAGTTGATAGTTGTCTGGGTTGTCCATCACCACATCGTCCAGGTCGTCTGGGTGAACCAGTACGAAGGTACCGCTGTCGCGCGGGTCGTAGGTGTGGTTGTCCCACACAGCGTGGATGGCCTCCTGGCCGCCGTTCTCGCCGGCATCCAGTACCTCGCAGAACAGCATCGTGCAGGGCTGCTGGTCCCAGGGCAGAATGTCGCGACGCAGGAGGGCATTGACGAGAGTGGACTTGCCAGCGTTCAAATCGCCCGTCACCAGTACCTTGGAGCTGCGGTCGGCCACGCGGGCGTGAAGCCGCGCCAGGTGGGCCAGGGACTGAGCAAGCTGTTCGTCAAATAGGTTGGCGATGGACCCCTGCTCCAGACTGCCAACGAGGGAGGATCCATCGACGGCCGAGGCGCGGTGGGCCAGGCGCAGGTCGAGCTTGAGGATCTTGAGAGCCTGCGGGGTGGTGGGGTCCAGGCCGACGTCCGACACTACCGAGCTGTCGAGGGCCGAGACCTCAGAAAGCAGGCTGCGACGGCGGTCCCAGCGCGGCGACTCCTCGGACGCGGCGGAAGCCGAGGCGGTGAGGAGGGCAGCGGACCCGCCGATGGTAGAAGAGAGAGCGGCAGGGTCCGGGTGCCATAGAGATTGCGGGTACTGCACCTGAAATCGTGAGCGGTTGGTCTGACGCAGGTCCTCCAGGAGTGCCTGCGTGTCACGGATGAAGGTGAGCAGTTTCTGGCTCTGTTCCTGGAAGATACGCTGGCGGTGGAGTGCGTAGTCCTTATCGACTGGTCGCGGCAACGAGTCCACAGAGGTGGTCAGAGACGAATCCATGGGTAAGAGCTAGGCTACTAGGGAAAACGATCGGCAGCGGTGAGACGTGCGAAGGAGGGGGGAGCAGGAAACTCTCGAATAGGAGATTTTGGTTCCAGGAGCAGAAAGGTAGATAGAACGGGGGAGGGCGATGGATCTAGTCTACGAAAATTCAATGTGGGTGAAGAGACTTTTCTAGAACGAGAAATGGACTGGCGAGGAATGGGACGCATTCAGGGAGAGGGAGGCAAAGGTTAAATTGGGGAGACGGGTTACCGGTCAGGGTAAGAGCCCGCGTTGAGTTGAGCTGTTAGAGGGACGGCGAGATTCACAAGCCGAGCAGGCCCAGGGGAGACAGGCGAACAGGGATGGGTTGCAGGGAAAAGGGCTCAGCGAGGGCCGCGTGGTCGGGTGTAGAAGAATGAAGGGTGGGCCGGAGGGAACGGGGGCTCTTCAAGTGGCGGCCACAATGCGTAGGCGAGGGTGGAGGAAACCGAGCTGGCCACTTTGGCGCTCGGCGGCCCAAGAGGACAACACCTTGCTCCCTTACGCCTTCTCCTGCACCGGTGTTCCGCAACCACCCGACCTCGTCACGACAACGAGGCGGCGGGTGGTGCACCGTGTACACATCCCACGACCCGAGTCCACCCCGCTGAAGGCGAAACATGACGCTATCGAGCCTAACAACACCCCTCTGCCTACCACGGTGTTGCAGCTCGTCCATGGCGTTAGGCAGTCGGTTGTGGGGCCTGATGCGTGGGGCTGAGACACCTCGGTGAAGCGCACCTTAGCCGCGCCCATTCTGGAAGGCACTAACCCCCAGGGTTTAAAATGCCTGGCATTACTTGCCTTTACAATGTCAACTTGGTGTCTGTAAGGAGCACCGGAGCAGCACGCAAGGGGATTGGTCCCATCAGGTTCGTTATTGGCTATATCGAGGCCAGAGGAGTATCCACCAATGACCGATTGGCAATAGGAAAGAGACAAAAAAGGCACATGTCTGCACCGCCAATCTTTCCGTCTGACGCGGCACACCGCCTCCAACTTCTGCGGCAACCGTCCAACGAATTAGACCGTGGAACCAAGCCTGGCTGCGCTGCTTGGGCCGGAGGCGGTATAGCGGTACGGGGCATCATGCTCAGGTTTGTTTTGGCTTTGTATAGGAGGTCGGGATCGAGGCTTTGCGTCATCCTGTACACCCCCCGTGGGTTGACCACTGGGACCGGATCAACTTCACCGACAGGAGGCTAATTGTTTCGTCCCCGCTGATAATGATCCCTTCCGGACTATCTAGTTCTACCCTTCAGCCATCACCACCAGGGCCGGGCTGATTCAAAAATTGCATATAAAACGCCGAGTCGTCCAGGTTATTGACAGATGTTACCTGTATATACTAACTATGCTATACGCCATACTTCGCTCGAATAGTGATCATATAAAAAAGGTTTGGATAAAAAGACCCGAGAGGGACGATCCAGGTCGCCCATATCTAATTAGACATTTATTAACGCACGGACATGGCCTGGTTGTCTAATACTGACCACGGCTTGGCCAGCTTGCGTACGGTTACTTGGAAGTCACCAGGGCTTTTAAAGTAGACCGGGCAGGCCTCAAGGTAGCGACTGGGAGACTCCTTCTTGGCGGTCTCACCCGGTGGTGGCCCGAACAACGTTTTGAACCCGAGTCGGTTCCGGAGGGACATTGAAAGGGATTCAGTACCGACACCAGAGCGCCGCAGGACCGCTTCAAGGACCTGGGCCGACTCCTCGGGCAGCCTTTCAGCGCTGGGCGAGTGCGAAAACACCTTGATGGCAAAGATATTCAACCGTTTGAGGCGGTCGTCCCGGTTCAGCCGATACTGGGCTGTTTGCCACTTCGGAGCGTCCAACACGACCGGTCGTTGGCTCGCCACGGCCTCTGGTACCGGGCCGAGAAGCTCCGGCCTGACCTGGACCACCAGGGCGCTCAGCACAAAGCTAAACAGTGAGAGCCGTATCCTGTCATTTAGGTCACGCTCACGGGCCGACGGGGCGACGGGGCCAACTGCCTGAAGCAGGCTCAGTAGGTCCGGATCCATTGCTGCAAAAACCTCCTTTATGATCGGTAGGGCATTACTTGCCAACTTCGGCGCGTACGTAGCGGGGAAGGCGTACCGGAAAAAATCAATCAGGATCTCCAAAGGTTGCTCGTTCACCAGGGAGATAAGACCCGATAGTCCACTCTGGCGCTGTACGAGCTCGGAGGCGTACTCTGTCTTCGTCCATTTCTGCTGCACCTGGCTCAATTTAGCCTCGAGCTCTCCACGGCAGGCAGAGTCACTATTGTAGAAGGGGACATGCGCCATCCAACCGCCACTGCAGCGCACCGGATGACTGGTGTCAGCCAATGCTTCTTCAACGTATTGCATGACCACCGCCATGCCAAAATCGGAATAAAGGGACGCATCTTGGAAGATGGCAGGAGCCAGGCGCACGTCCGACAGACTAACCGCCTCGTCGGCGTTAGTCTGTGAGGCAAAGACCAAGAAATAAAGGGGCTACAACCATGGTGGGAAGTGTGGTTAGCGTCCGGCAGAGCAGATGGCTTCGTCATTGCGGGTGCAGACGATAGAAGGAGTTACACAGCGTAGCCACTGGCCTTCAGTCCTACCCAACCATTACCTACCGTTGGCATACCGTGCAGCCCTTGTCGACGCATACTGCTTTCACCTATTCTCTCGCCGCTCAGTGACGCAGTGTGGGTGGCTGGTGGTCCATCTAAAGCCAAGTTGTGATCCATCGGGCTGGCAAATACGGCCTGGCAGACGAGAATGAGACCGACAAGGTGCACGCCGGTTCGCTTGACGGCGAGAAAGGAGCATTTCGCGGGCATGGCGTGGAGTAAGAGAGGATACGTATACGTATTACTGCCGATAGGGTGATGGGAATGAGAGGGGTACTGTCCAAGTAAATAAAATCTAGGCAAGTGCCGTCGAACGAGTGGTGGGTGTAAACAGTAAACGTAGCAGAAGGCTAAGCTCAAGTACGGGATGCAGGTGGGTGGCAACCGGTCTAAATAAACCCGTGAGGCCGGAATAGGGACAGGTGCCCCTCACCAAAATCACACCGCCCCAAGGTTACGTTGAAAGAATAATAGAAGAGGCGTGTCGACCTCTCTGAGGCAGTGCCACTCGAGAGCGAGGCATTCTCTGTCGAAAGGGTGGGGGACACCAGCTCACCTTGTATCACTCGAGGATGATTAGTTCGCCGTCGAAAAGACCTTGTCAAGCTGCTCGAGCCCCCTACTCCTGCTTGGCATGCCGTTTTTTGGGAGGGTCTACACCATTATTTATCCGTCATCTAATCTCCCTGTGGCGGCTCCGGCCGAATATACAGGTAATCCACGCATCGTTGCGGGCTGATTGTTCAAGTGATACTTCTATATCCAGGTTTCTTACTCTGTTCCCTATCAACACACAAGGTGTGCTTTAAGGTCTCAATGGTCAACATAGCCATACGGGTAATTGCCAAGATCTTAAATCTCCAACGGTCGGCTATTAGGACCTCCCCCCATCTGACTGTACCGGGTGTAGAGTTCGTGCATTACATTAGTCCCACTGGCCTTATCTTTCCCTTCCCCGTTTCGGTCTGCTGTTTCGCCAGCGTTGCCCACAAGAAAGGGGGAGGACCCATGCCCTACCATTCGCTATTTCTATCACCCAACGGTCCACCGACTAGCCACATCCCCCCGCCACCCCCATCCGCAACCCTCCCCGCTGTGTTCCCTAGGTTCATGAATTCACGGTTTCCTTCTCGCCGTCGCCAACGAAGGTAAGTGGGGAATGAGGCTGTACCTTTCCCTATTCCACCTAATTTTCCTTGCGGGGTGCACTTGCCCCTGCAGCCTAACGTCAAACACCTGCTCCACGACGGGTAGAAATTGGATGAATAAGTAGTGCTGTTAACGTTCACCCCCTTACCATTATCACTAGCCCTGGTACCACTTGATAAACTATGGACTTTTTTATATAGTGGTCAACTTAATCAGTTATAATGTACGTGGGCCGTTGTCGTTATAAGCAATATAGAGAGATGTGGTATAGCGTAAGTGTGCCATATCAACGCCTACGCGCCACTTTCACACATCGTCCGTGGAGCGGCTCCGGGCGCTAATGACGCGGATGACGTTGCTAAAGCTGTCCGAACGGCCAGCATCGCTCTGAAAATCGGACCCGGCTGAATTACCAGCGCTATTTGCCATAGAACTCGAATCGGACGACGACTTGGTGCTGAAGGCCGATAAGGGCATATTGAGGTGTACACGAGCTCCAGGGCTCTGGATGGGGGCAGCCTGGCAGACGATGAGCGTATCCACACCGAGCGCTAAACTCTGTGCGTACATGGAGTGCAGGAAAAAGTAATAGGAAGGTTCTTACTGGTAAAAAGCCAGCAAGTAGAGTAGGGTAACAGGCGAAGGCAGAGGATTGACAGTTGTGAAAAAGATTATATACACGGTGCCTACATGGTTATGGGGAAGGTTCGTGCTTATGTAGTAATGCCGCTCGCAGACCCGGCGTAAATGCCAACCGGTCCGATGCTCGTCAGCCACTCAGTATCCATCCCAAATTACCGTCGTTGAGGCCGGACCTCCAGATACTCAATGCCGCCATTTTTCCTAAATCTGCTGCGTCAAAAGTGGAACTGAATCCGTGCGGCACTATCCATGATAAATAGGCGACAGGGTCTACACCTGAAATGGGCCAATTGATGACCAGGTAGACAGACCTTTGGCAGCCCGGGCCAAGTTGGGCTACAGCCATATCGCCTCCTCCTTCTCCCCTATAACATGTGTCGCATGTAAGACACATTAAATAAACCTTCCTCCTCCCCACCCCCCTCGAGACGTAATTCCCCGACTCTGTTATGTACTTTGAAGTCAGTTTGGTTACCCTTGCTGAACTATGGAGTCACAGTGATTAACCGGTCAGGGCGGGGTGACGAGCCGGTCGTTTCAGCCTTTATAGATTCTCATTTTGGGCAGCAAAAGTGAAACCGGCCAAATAACCAAACAAAGGCCAGGCCATTTAACGCTTGGCTCAGAGCAACGTCGTGTTGGGATCCCACAACATAATAACATCCTGCTCCCCAGCTAATGATCGCTGCTAACTACTCCGTAGCGACCTTGGATCGTTTAGATGAATATCGTAGCGATTGGACTTGAAATGAATGGCGGTTAACGATACCTACCCTTGAGTTGGTTGGGTGACGTTCAAAGGATGATCAACAAAAATACCCGTGGGCCACGGAGCAGTGCCGTCAATTCCGCGAACAGGTTGATTGTAATAGGATCCGAGTTACCCCGCACAGCGGTTGTTTCCATCACCCCAATCCTGCACGAACATCCCCAAGAGATGAAAGTTTCGAGGGAACTTTCGACGCGCCACCTAAACAACAAGCATAGTGTCAGCGGTGTGAAACATTTTTGGTGAGACCGGTGATGGTGAGCCACTCCTCAACTCTATAGTAGGCGTATTTTTCAACGATTTTCATTTCCGTATTTTAATGGGTCGGTTAAATGAAATGCGTAGCTGGGGAGCACAGATGATGGGTAATGGAGGACTTCCGATCCGCGCCGATACCCACCTCCCCCTCCCTCTATTGATGTAATCCACCGTTCATTCCTTAGCCATCCCAACGCTCCAGGTGCCGCATACGCCAAGTAGAGCATAACGGACGAACTCAGCGCAGTGGATCTCGTGCCAGTCCCAGCCCAGCAGTGAGTCAATGACCCGGGCCAAAGGTTAGGGTCACCTTGGGCTGAGGTCCATCAAGTGGCGGAGGGATATCTTTATATGACCGATACGTGGCGCACTGCCGGTTGAGAAACGGGTATCGTTGCTCACTCTCTGACTACAATGGCCCAACGTAATTATATGCCGCGGAGGTGAGGACAAAGTAAACGTTGGAGGGTAGAGGGGCCATACTGGAACTATTGTCCGGGCCCTGGGCAACAATATATCGCGCACCAGGCCGGCTGAGGAGACGGGGACCGACTGTAGATCGTTTATCCATATCTCCATCTCGTTGCCTGTCTGCTAAACCGGTGAGTGGTTATCGATTCAAGGGTGCCAGAGGAAGGCCCAGCCAATACCTCCACGCTCACCCCTACAACCGTCCACAATGACGACCTTCAATGATTAAGGCATGTCATGAGCTGGGGATTGTCCACAACCGTCATCGGCTGGGTTAATCACCTCAACTTCACATTTAAGTGGGGATGAACATTGTGCCGATTGGCGACCCTCTGGGCCGAAGCGAGCCATACCAAGAAGCCTTGGCTTGGGCCGCTTAACGGTTAGTGGCGGTTACTTTCGTTGCACGCCCTCAGCCTCTCTGCCTAATAGAGGTCACGTAGGCCTGCACGGTGAGGTTCGAGTGCGGTCGGGTCTTGTCATTGGCAATCAGATTGAGCAAGGCGCTACGGTTGAGCGTACAGGGGCGTAACGAGAGAGGGGGGCGGCAAACAAAACAGAATTCTCAACCGACTCCTCCATCTGCGTCCTTTCCTTTTTTTTTGACAGTAAATGGAGTGATTTCTGACCTGGCCGTACTGTCATATTACACGTAAGGCGGAGAATTACGGCGGTAAAACGAAAGGAAATGGAGTAGGGAGGTCCCTTAAATGGCGCAGGGCTGTTAAAATGACCGTTACGGCTCTGGCCTGGCTAATAGTTCGGGGCGCTCGCCCCTTTCCCCTTTACCCCACCATTATGCTGGTCTGTTTCCAGCTCCCATATAAAAGTCACCCCAGGTCTGCCCATGACCATTATACCCCATCCAACCCAACTACCACTTCTCTACCTCGGCTGTACTTTTGTTACCTCTTACTGCTTTCCTGGCGAACAATTTGACAAACTTAATAGCCTACGTCCTCTCTCCACTACCTTTGTCTACTCAATTCAAGTTCACAGTGCTTTGCTACCAGCTACTTTGACAAACGATGATGTTCCCTAGCTTGACCTGCACCGCTCTTGGACTCGGCCTCCTGTATCTCGCACAACTTGCTACACTACACGTACCATTTGCCTCGGCCCTATGCGCGGACGAAAAGGCCATTGATACTCTGTTAACCGCCAACGGCCAGTGGGCAACCGAATTCCAAGCTCAGAACCCCAAACTGGCCATCGAAATTTCCCAGTCCCAGTCTCCGAAAATTCTCTGGTATTGTAAGTATCTTGATTGGTATAAAAAAGGCATTGGGCCTGCGTGACCTCGGGCATGTTCTGCCAATTGGCGTTACCCCCGCCCTTCGCCCGATACCTCACCCTTTAGTGCACAGATTAGGGCGGTGTACCCTGACTCCACCAAGCACCCAATCTACCTTTTGGCTAGTTGGGCTAAAAAATATTTTTGCCTACCGCTCTATGTACCCTACACCCTGTCGAAACCACTAGCGTGCATGGACTCCCGCTTTTCCCCCGAGATTATCACCAAATCCAACCTGGGCGACCTCTTTGTGCACCGCAGCATTGCCAACGTGGTGACTATGAGCGATCTAAGCGCCATGGCGGGGCTCGAATACGCTGTCAATGTCCTAAAGGTCGAACACATTGTGGTCTCAGGCCACACCAAGTGCGGCGGAATCCACGCCGCCATGGACGACCATCCCGCTGGAGATCACCTCGAACCGTGGCTGAGCCCCACCAAACGGCTCCACCAACTCCAACTGAAGGGCTATACTAGCGACGGTAAACTTCAGTCGCAGCCTCTGCCAGCGGACCAGCAGGAGCTCGACCTCAACAAGTTCAATATTCGCAACTCCTTGTACCAGCTGTCGCAGTCTGGCCACGTCCAAGCCCGCTGGAAAGATGCTACCGCTCCCCCACTCTCCCTCCACGGTCTCCTGTTGGATATCAGCACCCGGAAGCTCGAAAAGGTCATGCCATCTGCTGGGAATGCCACGGAGGCCGAGCAGGCCTATAGTATCCCGACGGTTGCCCATTAATATTTAATTCTTTTATTACAAATGTCAGCGATATAATAACTATAATTAGCTGTCAGTGTCCTCATTCATTTTATTCTCACCCCCTCGCCTTTCGAGACACGTCCCATTTTTTTCCATCTCGTATTGTTTAATAATATTCCGTGTTCCATAATAATTCAGGAACCAGTCCATTTTCATACTGGTATGTCACAATTGACCCCGCAAAGCGGACCCATTTAACTTCCTTATGGAACTCATGCCTTGCGATATACCTAGTCCATACGGTAGCCTAGAATGTTAGATGTTGTATCCAACCTTTGACGAACCGCTAGAGGAGTTGAATGGGCAAACGGATCGAAATAGAAGCAAGTGTATGAGAGTGCATAGGATATTTTTTACAGGGAGACCATATACATAGGTTAGAAAGCGATTAGAGGTCGTTATGGAGAGCCGGAAAAAGCGGATGAGGGTGAATGAGTACGAGGTGCACCTCATGGGGGGGGGGTGATAGATACGTGCTGCTTTCTAGTATACGGTGTTATAAAGCGACGCATAGTGATAAGAGTACGATAGGGTGGACGCGGAACCGGGTCCCTATAATCCCTTTCTCCCTGTACCAAGAGATGATTAGCCCTGCAAATGCCAAAAATAAAAACCCGAAGCGGGTGGGGAAGGATTTCACCCCATAGGAGTAATGCTGGGGTTAAATTATCTGGACGCCATGGTTGGTGAACTGTAACCAGACTTGTTTACCATTCCCTTCCTATCCATACAGACTATTCGATACCCCATTCTCTTAGCCATAAATGCTGATAGTACGATTGGACTTCAGACCTCCTATACTGAACGTTGCCAGTGGTTTGAGGACAGGGTGGTCATTTATCCCTTTAATTGCCCCCCGCCAAAAGCTATCAAAGAGCCTATCTCCACGGCCCAGCGTAGCGCCCAAGGTACAGTTCAGACTGGACCTTTCTGTATAAAACGGTCTCACGGTTCATTTCGGCTTATGATTAGGGCACGATGTCATTAGCCATCGTGCGTTGCATTCTTGTGATGTCTTGGAATAAGGTATATTGTAACCTTCTGACTTAACATTCCAAGTCCATATTTGCTTAACCCTGCTTTATTGTTTCTACGGCTAGCACGTGCGCCCATCACATTTAGTTATCTAAACCTCAAACTCGGCAGCCCGTAGGCTATAAAGCCCGACTATCTTCCGCCATTGCTCTGAATTTACCCCTCCTCCACCTTACCGACAACACTCTTCTGCTTAGCATAGATATTTACCCCCCTCTGGCAATGTTAAACAGTCAAGTGATCCCTACTCCCGCGCTCACCGTGTATACCGGTCCGGGCTACGTAGGCGCGGGTAACTTGTACGAATTGATCACCAATCTATTTTGTCTGGCCCTGGCAACCCGCAGTTCCTTCATCGACGTTCGTGCGTACCCGCCAACAACTTTTCTGCCACCGGCCAAGCTGCCAGTGATTTTCATATACAAAATCCCAGGGCAGCATAACGTGTTTATCCGGTGTCTCAATTGCACCTCCGGGAAGCTCGGCACGGACAGCACCGCATTCAACGTTTTAGTGCAACGGTGCACCCAGATGACTCTCATTTACAGCTGCCTGGCACACTACGCCTACGTATTTCGCGTACTTGTTGACGATCGAAAACTTGTGGAGCTACTGACTCCCCATGGCCTCTGGTATTCCCGCACTGCTGATGGGACGGTCGCCGTCTTCTCGACCGTGTCACCCCAATCTCCTTGAGCAGAACCTTACAACACGGAGGTGCGGATTGAGAGGCGATTGAAAACCACACGACTTTTGCTATCGCAAATCTAACGCAGCCGTCCTTTAAAAAAGCAAGATTTAGGTAAAAATTGACTTGGTAGCTATGCACGCCTAGAACTGGGTATTTTATAATGGTAACTACAAATGGGCTCTGTAATACGTACCCGACAATGCTAGTAGCCTTAAGCATTGGTTTCATGAGAGTTATTCAGAGACATTGGTCCCGGCGAATTGGGTCGTATAGCTAGAATCATAATTAGACCATATATTTCGGTAGGATTTGTATGTATGTCTTCACCTCCACCGTGTATTAATCCAAGCGTCTTAGCCCACATTTAACGAAGCTGTTAAGTAGGTTTGATGCTGATGCTGGTAACCTCAGGTCTGTAAGACCATAAATATCCACTGCGCTAATGGTCGCCCTGGGCTTTTCTGCCTTTTACTTTACCGATATCTATAAATAGCCATAATAGTTCTGTGTAAATCGCAACTCCGTCAAAGACAACTTTCGATTTAGTTGTCCGTCTGAAAGAATAAGGGGATCTGACGGAGGCAGACCCCCAGCCCATGCAGGAGAAAATAAAAAGGTCATCCCTCTACTGACCAGCAGGTTTGGGGCTACCGAGCTCTTTCTGCCATAATGAGCAATATTCTGTGCAGAAGCCTGCAACCACGCCATTACATTTATCACATGATGTCTCTCCGACGCCCTATCCCGCTGGCCGGTACGTTTGGCGGCCATTCTATTAAAGGACTCTGTTGAGGGGTCGGTGGCTCATCTACTTGATGCTCTCGATATGGATCACGTGATATGTGCCTGCCTGTACGGCCCTCTTAGCACTATTGTGCTAAGCATGGCGCCCCAACCAGGGAGGGGGCCTAGTAACTAACTTGGGGGCACAGTAGAACCGCTCGCATATTGAAACGCTAGGGGATTCAACCTGGTGACTAATAGATCCGTTCTAATAAATAATCAGACAGGATTCGCCATGGGTTCCGCGCCGATGACCTGCTACACCGAGTTAGCGTTTAGAAGAATGTATCTCACCCTGTTTTTTTTTCTTTTGACCGACTAAGGCTTATGTCCCTCAACTATTCAACCGGAGCTTGGCCATTGCCACCTGAGTAGGACAGCCGACGTCTTTGAGAAACCACTGACTGTGCTGCAAGGGCGGCAGGTTTTCTGCCCCCCCATTCGGCACTATCAGTCGCTGCCTAATACCTAGACTCCACACCCTGAAACGGTGTCCAAGGTATGGGCTAGCGTGTAAGCCTTTATATGCATTAGATAAATTTAAAATTCCCGTTGACGGGTGACCAGGATTCGATGTCTGATGCCACCTACATTTTTATCGGTATGGTTAATTGCTACCTATTAGTCTTAAATACGAGACCATAATCGACGTAATGCTATGCTTTAATCTGTGCGATTAATATGCCCAACGGTCGGCCCAAGTTGACCCAACCCAGTGCCTAAAAACCTATGTTACCCCACTGCTCCTTCGCCTCCATCTCTGTCTAGCTGTCAACCTTCCCTCCCTTGCTTACCATAGTTAATTATCTCTTTCGTGATATCGAACGCCTGAGATGTTCTGGTACCCGCCATTTCCCTCGTCGTTGAAACTGCACCGAGCTACAAAGGCGCGCTCAGGCGGTACCAGCTGCTTATTAACCTCTTTTGCACAACTCTGATAGCGCGCAGCTCCTTCATTGGTGTTTGCTTAAACCTATCAGCCCTATCTTTCCCGCCAGCTACGCAGTCGGGGATCTTCGTGTATACTGCCCCTGTCAATATCATGTGCTTATCCAGTGCCTCAACTGCACCCCCGGGCTGCTTGGTGCGGATGGTACCATATTCTACAATTTACAACAATATACCCAAATGACCCTCATTTACAGCCTTACGGTTCTCCGTGTTGATGTGTGTTATGAACTCATACGGATTGAAAATCCACACAACGACTATCCCTCTCCTCCGCGGCTTCAGGCATTCTAACCCGTCGACGGACCGATCGTCATTTTCTCTGCCTTACCGACCTAGCCCCCCCTCCCCTCCCCGAACTAGTCACTGTGACGTGTCATGATGGGATGCGAGACGATAATAAACCGTCCGGCGGTCAAAGGTGGCGACCGTACGACTGTTACCAATATTATGACCGAGGGCACATGATATGCTAGTTGTAAGCATGTAGTTTGAGACCGGTTTCCTAGGGGGGTAAGGTATAATGCGACTACCGCGATGATGAGAATGAAGGTTTATTACACTGCCGATCTATTTAATAGGTTGGGTTCGATTATTCTCACGTTGCCAGTCTCCAACCAACCAGTACAGCAAAATCAGTCCGCGTGACAATCGAAAGGAAGAAAACGGCGCCAATAAGTAAAGACGAATAGTGCTACGCCTGGCCAGCATGACAAATAGTCAGCATAGCGTCCAAACAAAATACTAGGGGACCGGTGCGGTCACCCACGTCGCTGTGTCACCTAGACTACGGGACGGGTCTGGGTGATGCCATTGCTCTCGAAGAAGCGGTGGAAATAGGGAATCAGCTGCTGGGCGACGGTGAAAGAAAAGATAAGTTTAGGACCGACGACCAAAATCTTGGGGGTGAGCCCCTTGAAGAAGGCGCCGAAGCCTTCGTTGCGAACCATCTTGGAAATAATGGACATGCCACTCTCGGGGGCATCGAAGGGCTTGTTTTGGATGCGGGTCTTGACTACATCGAGCGGGGCGGCCACGGTGATGGAGGCTACGGCACCGCCGATGGACGCCGCGAAGTTCTGCAAGAAGGTGGCCTTGGAGTAGTCCTCCAGGCCGCACAAGTACTCCTTGACGAAGGCGGCACCACCGAACAAGGCGAACGAGCCAGGGGCGTTACGGGCAGCCGTCCACATTCCACCACGGTACAGGCCGAGGCCTTCGTCCCGCACGATGCTGACCAGGCCGCGGCCCTTCAGGGCCTCCGGGTTGGTCTGGGACTTGATCTTGAGTACGTCCAAAGGGAGGAGAGCCACCTCACCGATACCCACCAGACTGCCGGCGGTGGCGTGCATCACGGTCTTTCCGGTCTTCTCTCCGAACACCCGGTTGAAGCGCTCCTTGTGGTTGGTGCTGAGGTAATCCATCACGTAGGGCTGGCCGCCGAATTTGTACACCCGCTGCAGCACCTTGTAACCGGCGGCGAAGCCGAGGCCGGGGAACAGCGAGAGGTAGCGTTTGAACAGAGTCCGGTCAGCAGCCTTGGTGAAGATCACCTGGTTCAGGCTGTGCATACCTTGGCTCAGCGGGTTGCCCGGGACAAAGATCCGCTCCTGGTGGCTCATGAGGCGCTTGGCCACAGTGTCCACTGGGTGGAAGATCACTAGTTCCAAGATCCCTGAGGTGCCCGATCCGGCCACGCGAGCCAAGGCTGACTCGGAGTGCTTCGATTTACCGCCGACAGGGGGGCTCATGGTTGGAATAGGAAAACGATAGGGAGAAGGCCCGAGTGGCAGTAGCGGACAGGGCAACACAATGGAGTATCGGGGATAGCCGAGGAGAGTGGGTCTTGGAGGGCGGTGGTAAGCTGCGGAGAAGGAGGCTTGTGGGCGGAGTGGTAGCCGAAAGGGGAAGGATAGAAATGAGCTGATCTGTGCGGAAGGAGGGGATGTGAGGAGCGCAGAGAGAGAGGCGCCGGTGAATTTGTCTTCAAATTGGTGTCGCAACGCTGGTTCGGAGGGCTCAGTGTCGATTTTTTCAGCGGCTGTTGCTTACATTAGCGGTAGTTCAACAGGAGGAAGGCGTGCGTGATAGGCCCCCGGCGGCTGGCTGTAAGCATGTGGGAGGACTACAGTCCTGTGTCGTTGTTCATACGAGTCGATAAACTTGTCGGGGTGGGACACGAAAAAAAAAAGCTTTGGTGGGTCACCAGGAACGAACCAGTCCTCTCTTGCAAAAGCTGGGGCGGGTATATTTTTACCGAAAACCAATGGCGCAACGTTTAACGTCCTGGGCTCCTGCTGCTTTTACCCGTATCTACCCGATGACCCCTGCCGCGGACATCAGTTGGGTGGTATCCCATGCGGTCTGTCCACAGGCTATCTATGCGACATTGTCATGAGTGTACTGTGATATGCAGGGCGCGGGGCGTCTATATGCCACAGGCCCATTGATAGCCCAAGTTTGTACCTCAAGCAACCCTAAGAAGCCACAACGTAAGCGCAAAGGGGCGAACGCATTCAATAGATATTAAGGAATCGAGCCATGCCAAGGGTGTCTCTATCACAACTGATTACGTCCACGCACGTTGCAACACCCATGAGAGGCTATGCTGTATTTGTATATATATATTGGTCAGGGTAGATGCACAATACCCATGGTCATGCTCTGAATCAACTACTGCCACACTTTATCTACTGACCAACGCTGCGCCAAGGTCAATCGGGGCAAAGTGGACTAGCAACACTCCGTCTTCCAAAACTGAGAGGTACGAAACTGAGGGAAACTACACCCACACAATAACTATTCATCCGACTGTGCCAGTGCAAAAAAAAAAAAAAAACAGGCCAAGGTCAACGAGTTGGGTCGTATCAGGCTCACCAATGAGCGGCGACCTTCCTGAATCCCACTCTAGCGGTAGGGCATCCCACAATTGTTCCCCATTGCCACGTTATTCCTATATAAACCCATCCGCCTTGCCACTCCTGACAAACCCATCGACTGTACTCTACAGGATCATGTTCGTAGTTAATATGTTCTGATCTCTCAGTACTTTAGATGGAAATTCAGCTGGTTGATGACACGTTGTACGCCATCCGTAAAGAGAGGCTGAGGTCGCCACATCTTTTAGGTGTGGTAGACCCTCGATGATCTTGCGTTGCTAGTACTCGCCATCTGCGCCCTTGGGCCGGGTGGTTGACGTCTAGCTTTCTTGCAAGGATGGTCGTACCGTCTGACAGCCTTTTTTTAAAAAATTAAAAATAACGTGAAATTTAGTTTCCGGTATTAGGGAAAGTACAAAGAGGAACTGACGACCGATGTCACGTCTATCTGGAACTATGGGTCATTGCCACTTGATTTCCCTTAGGTACCTGGCTAATAATCGTGCGTTGCTGGGGTGTATTGTCTTCTATTATTCAGTTGTGTCTGGTTGAAATGCAAAATGTTAACCTTCATGTCACGGAAGGTATAATACAATAATATCCTTATTTGATATGTTTAAAGGATTTTTTTAATAGTTTGTCAAGTTTAGCAATGAATAAGGGTTGTAAGTTTCAAATTTTTTAACAGGCTAACTGTGGTCCTTTATATAGTGACCATAATGCTGGTGGAAGCTAATAAAAAACATTTTTCTGGAAACTAGTAAGGTTGAAGTCAAGTAAGTAGGGCAGGCTGAAATCAAATGTAAGTAATGACATAAGTTTAAAAGACTACAGCTACCATGCCAAGTGCTATTAAACTAAACCAATGAGTTAATATGTGGTGCCCAAAAACCTTCACTATGCTAGTGTAGGTGGGCACCATTCTGTATCTCTGACACCTGTGCACCACCATGCAACCAGCTGCCCAATCCACATAATGCTTCTATGCATCTCCTCCTGGACTTGTTATTAACATACAAACTTACAAAACTGTTTACCTCCAAGAACCACTTCTAAACCATGATTTTTTTGCAGCTGAACTCTCTGATTGAACCACCAGGTTTTCCTCCATAAGCTTGTACTTGGTTCCATCACTTACACCTAGTATTACTTGACAGTGCATAGTACTTGTCACCTACAGGTGGCCCTTGAGCTTATGCCTACCCAATGAACTCTCTGCTATGACCATTCCCTTCTCCCAAAAACTCCTACTCATTCTCATTGTACCCCTACCACACAAATCACTCATTGCAAACTCCACTAAACCACTGCCCAAGCCTACTATGACCCCCACACTTACTAACCCCTTTTGCAACACCACATAATATCACAAGTAAGGCATAAGATGGTAAGATCAGAAGACGTGTTAAACTTTGGTGGATTGGCAGATCAAAGATATAATACTGTTGTTATGAGTCTGCTAAAAAGAACCAGTAGAAAGGTTCTGGTGGAGGAGCACTTATTGCAGTTTAAAAATTGTCAAGTAGGTCAATAGGAAGGCATTGTCCACCTAAGAGATCAGTTAAGAATTGCATCATGGTAGTTTTGTTTTACAAGTTATTAATATTTTGATTGGTCTACACTCTCCACCTCTAAACAGCCTTGCCTGTAATTTCCCCCCACAAAACCTTGCTAAGTGTATATCAAATCCATGAGTATATGCATTTGCAGAATATCCTGAACAACTAATTCTTCAAATAGACAATGGTTGGGCCCAAGCAGTCTTTATGTATACCTTTTGGTAGCACCTCCTAAGTAACCCCATTTTTTACTAGCCTACAAAGGCCATGGTAAAGGAAAACCATAAGGAAATAGGAACAGGTAATTATCTATTGGATGAACTGGCCATGGCATGCAGTCCCTTTCTCATGCTATCAACCAGGCTCTAGCAAGCCAGATAATCAAGATCCAATTAAAGAGCATGTATAACTAACAGCCACCATCATGGGTTGGGTTGTCCAGAGGCTTGGCTGCTGACAGGAAATCAAAACCTTTGCAATTCCAGTGATAGGTAGTGGTTTCTAATACTACACACTTGCCATGTCTCTTCCTTTCCTAGTCCCTTTGCTATACCAGCCATTAATTTTCTTCACTAACACCTTTTACCCTTCCCTCCACCTGCTCACCTTTACACCAATTCTCCACCATGTCTGGCCTTATCAA
>JANBPT010000540.1:0-31665 GCA_027575765.1 Tieghemiomyces parasiticus
TACCCTTGGACGCATACCAGTGCGGATAACTTGGATTCCGATATGCATTTCCCCCCGTCCGCTTTCCCTTCTTCCTCTTCAATTGTACCCGGCCACCGTGTATAAGGTACCTCTTCCCGGCGGGACAGCACTTGGCCTCCACTCGTTCGATCTCTGCGATGAGTGGTACAAGTATATTGGCCCGTACAGGCTGGGTGACCCTCCCAGTCGATATAGCACCCGTTCAAGGAAGCAATATAGCCGCACCTGCAGATGAACCGTTACCCTCTGCCGGTCTAGCATCACCGGCAGCGGTATTTATCGGTCTTTACCTTACTACATGCCTCCGAGTATCCCCGCCCTCCCTCCTTCTCCTCCTCCTCCTCACGGCATGACGTAAATTCATCTCTCCACCACGCCCAGCCCTGCCTTATCACGTTAGGTCATTGGCTCTGCCTGCCACTGGTCAGTATAATTCAACCCCCGACCGATCAGTTATGCACTGCTGTTATCTCGATTGTTGTTTTTCTACTGGTCCATCGGTCAGTTGGTCAATTTCAATATCCTTTTTATCCTGGTCTCCCACGGCATCCCTGGTAGGTTCGCTGCCGTTTGATCCTTAAACTCGCTTCCCGCAGCGCCACTAGTTAATGGAATAACTACTGCTCAACTGTGCGCCCACTTCTTGTTTGTCGTTCCCAAATGATACCCCGGTGCCAATCCACTTGGGGTACAATTACGAACTACAAGGCAGCCCCCTCTACGCTGTCAATATGCTCCACCTTCCGCCCTCTACCCTTCTATACTCTGCACCTCCATTGCCTTTTGCCCTATACTATTGTTAGCTGTGGGTAATTACCCGCCTTGCTAAAAACATGGTCCCTCTGGTCAATGGCTCACAAGACCCGAATTCCTACGGACTCTCCGGCGACCCCTAGAGCCACCCCTGGCCCAGCCACCAGACATACAGCCTGCGGACAACGCCCTACCGGAGGAAGGAACATCACTACTACGACTACATCACCTTACTTATTTTTTCCCTCAATAGATCCTCCCCCGTCATCAGCTCTACCACACAAGTTGCTGGCTTATATTTGTCTTAAAGGGGCACGCGGTAATTCACTTTACTTCCCTATAACCTGGTCTGGCCTCTGCGGTAATGATTCATAGTCCCTAGCTCTACTCGGGGCGGCCATTTAGACAGCCGTTCACTGAATTAGGAGGCACCCCCTTTGATGCTGGATTCGCTATGCCCTCCCGACCCCTTCAATATTGACCTACCAGTAGCCGTGCGGTTGCGCAGCAGAGAAAGGTCTCCCTTCTAAATAGGGCTGGGAATCCGTGCCAACCTGTGTCGGGTTCGAACTGCTAACAAAGCTCTGAAAAGCCAGGAATTCGGATCTATTCGCTGTTCCTCGCTTGCCTTGAGCTATTGCGGGTCACGCCATAGAAGACGGCCTTGCTAGAAGCTCAATATTGTCAAGACTCTACTGGAGACAGCGGCTATAAAAGGCCTAGCGAGAGTCCACTGTCGGCCACCTCATCAAGTCATCCCTCTGACACACACCACCATTTACACGTACCCACTTTCCCTCCGTACACCTACCCACCATCTGCGCTCTCACCCCCCCCCTTAACTACCAACGATGCATCTTATCCGTACCGCCGCCCTCCTCGCCCTTGCCGTCGCTGCCTGCACCCTAACCACCGGTGTCCAGGCCACCTTCTCCGTCGGTACTTCTGCCATTGTGACTGGCAACCAGAACCCAACCCTAGTCCGCCGCAGCCTGCCAGTGAACGCCAAGAAGGTCGCCGCCGAAATTGCCAAGCTGGTCGCCACGGGTGCCGCTGTCGACACCCTCACCACCAAGTGTCGTGAGGCCCTCGGGTGGGACAAGCAGGAGGCCGAGACCCTGGGCCAGGAGGTGGCCAAGGCCCTCAATGAGTGCGAGAAGACCAAGGGCAAGAAGTAGGTGGGCAATCCAGGCCCCAAGGGTGTACCCTTGGCCCACTGGCCAGCAATCGGTCCCAGCCTTTTCTTGTTCGTTGCCCAGTGCACCTCGGACGTTACGTCGTGTATTCTGACCTCCACCATTGCAGCACGTGGGTGTTTAGCCTTGTAAGCAATAAACCTCCCCCCATACACTCCACCCAGCTGTCCAGGGCACAGCCCAGGCAACACCGTTTTAAAGCCGATTGGAAATCATTACGGGGGCCGTCTTTCCCTCTTGTGCCAACTGATCAGGTACACTGCCTTAGGCCTTGCCGAGGTTTGGTCTGAAAATGGGGGGGGTCCGTACGAGTGTCACAAGTAGCGTATGTCAGGTATTATAGGCCATTTATTTAATCCACGCGGCCTTTGCCGATGCCATGGAGAGTGTCGAATCAACCTATGGTACCTAGGCATATAGTTTTCAAGCCCGAGAGTATGGTGGTCCTTGGCTGTCATCGACCCCCTGAAATGGCGCCAGACCAGTCACAATGAACAGATAGGGCCCTGTCCCTCCGCAAAACGGCCCCATTCTAAACGAGCGAGCTCAAGAAGGCTAGAGCCCAAGTACGGTAGTACCATGTCCGGTGGCGACCTTTTGATTAACGACGGTCTAGGAAGGGTTCGCTATAGCATGATGGGGCCCGAGCGTCATTGGTATATCCATTTAGCAGAACCTTACGCACACTGACAGGGCTACCAGCACTCGGCAGTCATAAGTTGCACAGTCGTCCTTGGTCAGGTATTTAGCTAGACTTTAATCGTAAGAGGCCAGGTTTCCCGCCGTGCAGACAGCACCTACAGCCAGTCCTTTCTAGCCCTGCTGCCCTCGGAAGGCACCTGGGCTGAGACGGTCGGTCTATCCTCGGCCGTAGCATCTGTGCTTGCGTCTTGTCCCTCTACTAGGTCACAGGTTCTCCAGATGTTAGCATACTCAACCTACCCTTGCTACCTGCCAGACTCCGTCATGCTTCGGTTTGCGTATCCCTCTTACGAGGGTATTACCGAGATCAGATCAGATTGTTTCGAATGCTGCTAATGGGCGAATTCCATCTCTCAGATTGTGTAGCCCATGGTGGTCACTTGGGCCCCGAACACTACGTGGTGCATGGGCCTGGTATCCGTCGCATTTGTATCGTTTGCTACAGCTGCCTTGCCGGTTTGCCATTAAGGTCAGCCACCGTGTCCTTGCATAGGGCTCAGTTACCATGTCCTACCGTTACGATATAACTAATATCAGTCGGGACACCTGTGGGATGGGTGACTCGAGCGGTTACATCATCGTTAGGCGTCCATTGTACACGAGGTGAGCCGCAGGCGGACTATACAACCCCGTCAATTGTGATCAAGCTATACCTAGTTTGACACTTGATCCTAATGGCTCAGACCGAGGTCGATTATAAAGACATGGCAGCAAGGTACGCACGGATACAAATAGTACTGGTAGGCATTTTCCTGGACGAGATGTCTTTATAGGCACGGCGTGGGCGAATTGAGATCTGACACATCCATTGTGATAGGTAGGAACCCAGGATGCTCAGTATAGTAACTAAAATGTAGTAAATAACGATAGTATTTATTAGGATATTCCTTTCGTAGGCTAATATAGCCCGCGAGACTTCAACATGAGTCACAGTTGGCGTTGTGTAAGGTGTGGAGGTAGTTAGTATTCGACTCGCCGCAAATCGGGAAAAGACATGTTAAAACATGATGGATAGGGGTTGTTAATGGCTAGTAGCTATTTGGCCTGATGCAAGGTAAGGAAGGAAAGTAAGGGTTGGCGTTGGCGGAGGTAGCGGCGGAGATGAACCTGGCGGCTTAGTACTCGACTGCTAAGGCGAGAGCATCGATGGTGTAGGTTTAATGCGATGATGACGGGGTGGCTACTTAGGGGCGCTTCGTCGCTACCACACTCATGTTGGGAAAGTAATACATCATAATAGCCATAACTATATGATCAAGCATGTTACCATGGAAATCCACCAAATGTAGATACCCATTGATCCTTGACTTGGGAATTGAGTATATCAATCAGTTAGGCGTGACATACGTTCATTATTCTATTCAAGATAATCACATTTGAAAAATCTAGGAGAGAGGGGCAGACTCGTGGGTTCATTGGAGAGTGCAGGTGCGTGTACAGAATGGGAAAATGGCGGGTGGTGCCTGCCATTATCAATATAAATAGTTTAATCCGAGAATATTACATCTCACCCGACCACTGCATGACATGCGAGGTGGGCACTGGAATCAAGCAAAGACAAAGTTAAGATACCTTCTTGGCGGCCAAGGTGACAGACGGCATTGGTTCCACAATGACGGTCCCGCTAGTGAACACCTGCGAAATGAGGTAAAAGGCAATAATAAATAGGACGAACAGCGAGGCGATACAAAAATGGCTGATAGTCGTACCAATTTCGAGCCAACTGCCGGTATCCCGGACCAAATAAAAGAAATTGAGTGTGATGATATCAGTGGTAGCTAGGACTAGGAGGAAGAGGGCCATAGGGGGTATACGCTTGATGCGGTTAGTGAAATTGAGGACGCTGGAAAGGAGGAAAAAAGGGATGAGGATCTTGACGATGAGGAGGGCGCCCATGACGAAAGGGTCGAAGATAGTGGTGAGGCGGTAGACAGCCTCGAGGGAGAAGCTACTGATGCTGGCCACATTGCCCGTACCGAAGAAGCCCACGTTGACCAGAAAGAGGAACTGGCCGGCGGTGAAGAGGTCGCCGAGGTGGAGGAGACCGTAGGCAGGAGTGGACACCGCGGGCGATGGTGTGGCCAGCGAGCGCGGGAAAGCCAGTTCACGGTACTGTTCTAGGCTTAGGAAGAGTAGGAGAGTGACGCTAAAGCAAAAGTAGAAGAGAACCTCGTAAGAAATGCTCAGGAGGATGAAGGGCGGAGCGAGGGCCAGGTAAATCGTGACCAGCCGATGGAGGTGGTTCTGGCGGGAGAAGAGTCCGACGAGGAGCGGGACTACCGGGGAGATCAGGAGAACCCAGGCCAGGGCCTGGTTGGCGCGAGGCAGCCCGGCTTTCGCGGTGAGGCTGGCTACGGTACTCCGGACGAGCAGGCAAGTCCCCGCGATCAGGGCGAGTTGGACCAGGAGGAGTACAGAGGCCAGCGGGGCCGTGGTCCGGGCCAGGACCGCCGCTGTGCGAATGGGGGCCATAGGCTTGGAGTCGGCCGGGAGGGCAAAGAGGCGGACACGGTAGACGAAGGCCAGGACGCCGCTAAGGAGGATGAGGATCCCGCCGGCGAGGATTAGGGATACGTCTTCGCCCTTCTCGACGGGTAGCAGGGTGAACACAGAGGTGGCCAGGCAGAACACGGACCACAGGTAGGGCGTGGGGGACTTGACAAGGGTGGCCACAGTGCCCACCCGGGAGATGTGCGGCCAGACAGACAGGCCAACGAATCCGGCGCTGAGGACGCTGCGGTGGAAGTAACTGGCAACGAGCAGCTCCAAAGCACCGATATAAACCAAGGTAGAGGCCACGATGGTGAAGACGCTGGACGACGAAGTAGGATCGGCCGCTGACGCGGGAGAATCTGGAGAAGTCAACCAGGCCCGGTTAACAACGGCGCCGAAGACATGGGCGTGTTTAAAAATCTCGCACCAAAAGTAGACGGGGAACGCCGTATAGGCGTAGTAGAGCAGTGGGTTATGCTGGACGTAGAGTAGGGCCCATAGGGCGCCGAGTACCAGCAGTGCAAACACGTTGAGCAAGTGCGTGAAGACCAGGGCTGACGTGTCCAGGGCTGGATCGGCCCCCTGGGGACGAGCCACGACCGGGTTGGCACCACCGAGGGCGTAATGGCGGATGACGAAGAGGAGGCTGTAAAGGATCCACCCGACGTACCCGGCGGTAATGGTCGAACGCAAAAATACCCAGTCGTACGTCTGGTAATACCGCAGCCCGTCGAGAGCCTGATCGATGAGTTCCTGGCAGGCGCGCTCGGCCTCAGTGTAACGCTGCTTGGCGATCAGGTCGGCTATGTATGCCACGTGGCCGGTCGGGTGGGCTACCTTGGCCGACGCCGGGGCGAGCGACGGGTAAGGTTGGAAGAACAGCTGAGTGGCTTGCTTGTCGGTCTGCTTGACTTCGAACTGTTCGAGAATCTGGCGGGCATTGGTGAAGGCACTCGCCGCGCGGTATTCCGGGGTGGCGTCGAGATAATCGAGCGGAAGGACCCCCACTGAGTTGAGCGGGTACGGCACACCAATCAGGGAGGTCATCAGCGGGGCGATATCGGCCTGTTCGACATCGCGGCGGACGTAATCAGTGAGGCCCCACGGGGAGGAGAAGTCGTCGTGGCCAGTACCGGCAGCCGTCACCTCGGGACCGCGCACACCGGCACCCCAGGCGATCAGCGGGGTGCGAGTGTTGTCCGGGTGGCCGTCGCCATGCACGCCGCGGTTGTTCATGCCGTGATCGGCAGTGAACACGTACGCGGTTCGGCCGTCGTGGCCGTAGAAAGACTCGATCCGATCCACGGCCCTCTGGATCCCGGCGTCGACTGTACGGATATTGTTGAGGTATTCGTCAGAATGGGGCCGGTGGGCATGGCCGTTGGTATCCAGGCCTAGCAAATGCAGGAAAAATACCACCTGGGATTCCTCTAGCTGGGCCTTTAACGCCGGGTCGGCAGTGTCAGCCCGGTCGAACAGGTCATGCACTTTGTTAAATACCCAAGTGTCTAGCTGGGACCCGTCGGCGGCAAAGTCCTCGTCCTCGTGGCCGTACATGAACGTTTCGACGTGTTCTGGGTTGGTTGCCCCGTGGCTAAACATGGGAAGGATATCGGGCGACCCAAACGACCAGGTGTGGCGACTCTCGTTGAATGTGGAATCAAAGTTCACCGGGTTCATCTTCCATCCTTTAGTGACGGCACTCACATCCTCGTAAAAGCCGGCAATCAGGGCCACGTGACCCGGACGAGATTCTGTAGGCACCCGGGTATGGGAGACCCCCCAGGAACCGCGGGTTTGGATGATGCTACGTAAATAGGGCGCCAAAGGTTCCGGCTGGAGGTCGGGCTGGCCTAGGTTGCGGCGGGTCTCGTTAAGGTATGGCTCGTAGATCTTGTCGGCGCGGAGTCCATCGGCCACGAAGAGCACGAGACGGCGGGCCGGGCTGGGCAGCTCGACCCGATGCGGGGTCATGCCATGGACCAGCGGCGAGCGGAAGTATATGTCAAAGATGCTCCAGAGGTAGACGAGGTGAAAAACCACGCCAAACAGGAGCAGGGCGTTCCGGGCGGAGAGGGCCATGTTGACGGGATGAGCAGCACGATGGAGGACGGGATGGGCGGTCTCCTGTTCAAGCGGTCAGAGAATTTGTGTAACGGTTAAGGTAAATTACTGGAGGGAGATCAAGGGCGTCTGGAATCGGGCAGTGCTTAGGACTGGTTCTAGTGGTTCAGCACTGGGTTCGGGGCAAACCTGCGACCAGTAATACTCTCCAAGGTTAGCCTGAAGGGGGGTCGCGTTGTCCGAGACAGTTGAGACCAGGGGGAGGAAGGGAGGACAGAGAATCGGTGTTGGCGGTGGACTAAGTAGGGGGGGACAAGGATCGAGCGCGAAGGTGAGAAGCTGAAGCCCACTATACCACAGAGTGAGATTCAGGGGAGAGCGGTTCGAGGGAGGGTGGGCCTAAAACCGCCAAGGTCCAGGAGGAAGAGCGGATGGGATTTAAGTCTCCGCCCCACGAGGCGGCCGATCCGCCTGGTGCTGACAGCGCGGATGCCTGGGCCAATGGCCCCAGGGCCCGTTCGGACACAGTGCTGAATGAAAGCGACAGGCTTGGCCCTGAGTTGGGCTGCGCTGATCAGGAAGGACCACCCCTGGAGGCCAAAGTACCACGTCCACTCCATTTGACATACACTTGCACAGGGACACCCACGTAATGGTTGCGCCTCAGGGTTTATTAAAAAAAGGAAGACCAGCGATCCCAAGTGTGCCCTAGCCACCCGTTAGCGAAAATAAACGAAAATATGGAAAGTAATTTTGTAGCTTGGAGCCGCGAGTCCATCCAACCGAGAGCTCAGTGGTCGCGTCGGGATGATGACCGGATGGAAATGGTTCGGGGTGGCGTCTTGGACCGGTGCCGGCTCGAACGCTCACGCGACCGGTACCGCGATGACCGGCCGGAACTACCATGTCGGTGCCCGTCGTCGGGTGATGGCGGGCGGTTGCTGTGGTCGCTTCGTCGGCCGCTGCGGTGGCCATGTGAGCCGTCGTGGCGACTACGACGCTGGTCATGGTGCTTATCTGGGGAGAGAGATCGCTCTGATCGCCGCGACCGCGTGTCGGTAGGGGGGCGGCGGGAGGAGGCGGATGAGTCGCGCGACAGGTTACGGGCGGGCGACCGTCGGCTTGAGCGACCCTTACTCCCGCCACGGCCAGGCTCGTCGTGGCGACTCCCGTCGAATGGCGGGTCCATATCGTCCGGGCGGTGGGGAATATCGTTAGGCCGACGTGGACCGCCGCCTCCTCGTGGCGGTGATTGCTGGCGGCTCGGGTGGGGACCCTGGTTGCCAGGACCGTCGAATCGGTTACCATGGGGCCGATTGTTGTTACCGCCGGGTGGGCCCGACTGGGGCATGCCGTGGGGCGGGCGGAAGTTCGGGTTCGGGAAGTTACCGCCGGACATGTGCGGCGGCATCCCTGGGGGCCGGCCGAAATAAGGATTGGGTGGACGGAAATTATTGCCCATCCCGTAGGGCGGCATACCACCGGGAAAGTTGCCCATGGGCGGTGGGCCCGGGCCAAAACGGTTGTTGGTTTTACCCTGGTGCTGGAATGGGTTGCCTCCGCCAGGTCCGAACCGTGGGTGTGGTGGTTGGCCTGCATGGCTATTGGGTCGCGTGTGGGGCTCCCGGCCCCCGTCGCCGCCGTCGTCGCGGTCATCAGGGTGATGGCTCCGGTCGTCATCTTGGTCGTCCTGGTCGGGCCCGTTGCTGAATTGGTCGTCCAGCTCGTCGCTGGGTATATCCAGATCGGGATGGGGATACATGAAGGACTGGCCACCGTTCATGCCCATGGGCATGAACGGTGGCATCATACCACCGCCGACCATCGGGGGGCGGCCCATCCCCATCATTCCGGGCGGCATCATCCCAGGCATGCCCATGGGGAACCCATCCAGCATCCCGTCGGGTCCGGGCATACCGTTAAATCGCATCTTAAGCTGCTGGTCCTCGCGTAACTGCTTTTGCCGTTGGCAATATAGTTTCCAGCTGAGCTCGGTGAACCCGTAGTTAAAGTAGTCAGTGAGATCCGCCCCGGGTTTCCGCCACGGTTTATCCTCGGCGTCGTCCGTGTTGAAGTCGAGGATATCCTCGCCGTTGTATTGGCCAATTTCATCGATGATGAGCCGGCCGCGCTGGTTCGACCCCGCCGGAGCAGCCACGGCGGATGTGCTATCGTGCACGGCGTTAGGGGCGCTGGTGGCTACCGCGATTTCAGCGACAGTGGCATCACTGGCCTTCTTACCGTCTGTCCCGCCTTGGTTGGCTGGGGCGCCCTCAGCAACGGCCTCACCAGTGGGCAGTTCGGTGATGATTTCCAGGTCGGATTCAGAGTCCTCGTCCTCCTCTGTCTCCTCCTCCGCGGCTACCACATTGGTGGCAGTTGGCGAGGTTGGGGCCGGTTCAGTGTCGGCGGCAGGCGGCGATAACGTGACTTGTGGATCGGCTTGGGCAGTTATATCTGGCACAACATCGGTGTCTACAAGAACCGGCAATTATAGTGGCGTACGTTTTCATTAGTAAGTGGTGTGTATAGAAAAAGTTACGGATTCCAACCAAGGCTTATGAAGTCCTTTACCCGTTAGAAAGTAAATATAGTCAATGCAGTTGAGTAGTATGTACGTAGTGGGCATCTCGGGCTAGGGTAGAAGAGATACACGGAAAGCCCGTCGTGGGGTCCATATGTCTCAGAATGATACAGAAACCCAAGCGACATTCCAACAGGAGGCGTTGCCAGTCAAGTAAAGATAGTGCAGCTCTTCGCCAGCTGAATGTCGTGTAGAAAGTCTAGTACGTCTGCCTGTAACGCCCTGGGGACGAAGGAGGACCTACCTGGTTTGGCGTCAGCCGGGGCCAGCGATTTCGGAGAACTGGGTCCATAAAGAAATTCGTCGTCGCTATCGTCCATGGCTTCGGATTGGCAGAAAAAAGGGGGATGTGATGAGTTTAGATGATCGGGTTAAGAATGTACCAAGCGATGCCGCACGAAATGAGCCACTGTAGTAAGTTGGCCAGAGAGTAGTGGCGCGTTCCAAGCCACTTGGTATTACACTACCGCCAGCCCATTGTTAGGTAAGCGTGCACTAGGTGTGACGACTGGGGTGCGACACGACATGGGCGTAGTAATTACGCCCATCACTGGGGCTTTTTTTTTTGGGGAACCCCTCAGCGGGAGTCTAGCTCCCCACTAACCCATAACCTAGGTTCACTCTACCCCACCGCTTCGCTTTACCCCACACACCGAAGCTTTTTTAATAAAATAGCGGAGCTCCAAGCCAGCCAGTCCCCCAAAAAACGAATAATAAACACTCCCTGGCAGGAGGCCTAGGTGACGTTAACTCTGCCACATTACAGGCACTGCGGTTCGAGGGCATTAACTCATCCCAGCAACGTAGGTTATCTGGTTCCTACTAATTTCGCCACTCCGCTACTTCATTCGTACACCCAAGTTATCGACCCCACCGTGCAGCCGCCGGTTAATTTTCCGTTTCTGTCACGCATCTACTCAGCTCCACCATGGGTCAGCTGGTGCTACCGACGGACATTGCGAGTTTGGGACCAAGCTTTGAAGCGACTCTCGCCGCCACTTTGACCGTCACACGACCATCCAGGGGTCAGAAGACAACGGCCACCTCCGAGAAGACCGGTGACGTTGCCGCGCCGTCCAAGGCTGACCTGGCAAGCCGGGCGTATTATGCCATGAAACTGGTCAATTTGATTCTGAGCAAATGGCCTTCCACCAAGGCCCAGCCAGGTGAACCCGGGTTGGACGTAGTGACCGTGACGGGCTGTGTGGACCACTGTCTCCGGTTCCTACGGGTCCACGAGGCGCTGGTTAAACTCCGACCGTACGACCTGGCGAAAGTTGAATCCAATTACATCTCCAAGCTCATTCAGTGCGGACAGGTAAGCTGGTTAGCCATGCATACGTTCGGTGCTCTAGCGTGGAAACGTCACCGTGATCGAGGCAGACGGTCTCTGGCGTGACATCGCTGTGAGGAATTGGCCGCTTACCACGTTACCTTACCCATCGACCCACCGTGAACTTTTTTTTCTTTTCCAGTATGATTTAGCATTCCAGCAACTCAATCACTACCGAAAACAGTACCTACTCACCGAAGTCAAAGAGGCTGGCCAAACAAAACCTTCCGCCAAAACTAGGCCGCCGACCGCACGCCCACGCTCAGGCGCTGCCAAGGCACCTCTAACCGCCTCCAACCGAACCACGACGGCCCCGGCCGCCGCGGCCAAAGGACCTGACCCCGCCACCCCTTCATCCCTGATCCATCTGCCGCTTACCTACTATGCCACCGACGAGACCTACAACCTACTGGTGGTTACATCCTTCACGCATGCCCTCCGCTGCGCCCTCGAATCTCGGGATCTGACCCGTCTTCGCTCCTGGGTCCCTCACCTGCGGGATCGCTCCGGGACTTGTCACGGCTGGTGTCTTAATCTCCGTCAGACCAACCCCAGTATCGCATCTACCCACCTCGAGGCCTACTTCCGAGTCCTCCACCGCATTGCGGCCCTCCTTCCCACCACCGATGCGGCGTTCCTGGTTTATAAACGTGAGTCCCTGGCCGCCTACGCGCAAACCAGAGACGCCAGCGTTACCCAGCTGGCGGATCTGGTCCTGCACGCCGCGTTGACTGTAGAAAAGGCCGGGCAGAATTCGAGCCTAGCCGACGCGGCGGCGTTGCATGACACGGTGTTTGACGGGGTCCTGCCGCCGTTGACAGTCCAATCAGTCGTTTGTCTCGGTCCATATAAACTACTCGAGCACCAGATACTGCTCAAGCGCAAACTGAAGTCACCACCCACCTCCTTGCTGTCATTCCGACTCTGGGATCAATTTATCGAGTCGGTCCAGGGTGCCGATCCCTTTCTAGTTGCTCTCAGTAGTTCTGTAGTGACCTTGTACCGATTGGTGTGGATGATCACGTCGCCTGGCCTAATTCCTCGTAAGTAATACGTCTGCGTTTCCAGGCGAATCGACCCAAGTCAATTTTCTGTACCATCCAGGTCCGACAGGCTAGTGTATCAAACCTTTTAACCGACTAATCCCACCCATTCTTTTATCCATGGCCCAGCAGATCCGGATCGGCATGAAGTGGCGAAGGCACTCAAATCCTTGGACCTAACCTTACTACCTGCGTTGTCCTCACGGTCGCTGGCCCAGGCCCGGGATTTCCTTACGGTTCATCTACGTGCAGTGGATTTCCTAAGGAAGGCCCTAACCTCGGCATCGTCCGGTAGCTCAGACTCTGATCGCACCTCTGGCGACGCTAGTCACGACCAATTGCCTTGGTTGGTCCAACCCAATGGGGCTTTGGACACCGCAGTCGACCATCTCGCATTAGTAGCGACGCTGTACCACCGCTGCCATAAGGTATGTGAATTAATTAGAAGCGAACCTACCGTAGTCTGGAAGGTGACCCGAGTGCGTAATTCTTAACCACCAGCCTTCTCCGTCCCCCCTTTTTTTAACCTTCGATTTCCCTACTTTTTTTGGCCATGGTTTCCATCACGATACCTTGACTTCATCCTGTATAGGCCCGGCCGGATTCCTCCCAGTTTGACCGCTACGTGCCGTCTGCGGTAGCCTGTCTCCACGCCGCCGCCCGCTATCTTTTCAACGCCAACCAACCGACCACATTCCACCGCTGTCGCGCTAGCCTCCAGGGTAGCCTTCGGATGGCCTCGACGTGGCCCTGCCCCGCGAGCCTTGCGCTTACCTCCAGCACCCTCTTTAACTATGGTGGCTCCTTGTACCGCGCTCGTCAACACACCTTGGCCACCATGGCTTTCCAGGACGCGTGTACTGCGGCCCAAAACCTACTAGTCTCTTCACCAGCCCTACCACCGCCAGCGGCCGAGATTGACCTGTGCTACGACAACGGGGTAGTTAAGGTGACAAACGACCAGCTGTGTAAGCGGTACGAGTTTCTCGGTGTCTGTCAAATGGCCACGTCACGGCTAGCCGACGCCGTACGATCGTTTGCCCGGGCGCTGATGTACTTGCCGCTTGCCCGGCGCCGCGAAGTTGTGGCCTATTGGCGGGGCGAACCTGGTGCCCCGCCTGAACTTGCCTCCTGTGCGGCCTACCCGCTTGTCGAACGCTACGTCAAGGCGGCCGTCGGCTTGACCGACTTGGGTCCTTACCCGGCCCTCGGCTCGGTCTGGCGGGAGGTGGGCGTACCTGACCACCTGGACTCTATACCCATTCTACCCTCACTGATGGAGACGGAGCTGGCCCTCCTGCGCCGGTACGCCGCCAAATCTGCCACCGAGCCTAGTCAGGCCCTAGTGCTCGCTGAGCTCGCTCGCCACTACACATGGGAAACCAGCCCGGCGGCCCACGCCCGGTTGGTGCTTGAGGAAGTCCGGCTGCAGTGGACCCTAGATCCGCATACGCCGACAGAAGACCTGGTTGCCGAGATCGAAACGCTTCTAGATCAACTCAAGGAGCGGCTGGTTCAATCGGGGTGTACTTCGTCGAACCACCAGCTGCCGCAGCTCCTGGCCCATGCCTACTCGTGGCTGGCGATCCTCCAACCACAGGGTAAGGTGTCTCGCGTTAACCGGGGTGTTGCGGGGTCTACGGCCCTCGAAATCTGGCGCCGGTTGCTCTCCCCTCTAACCGACTGGACCCCCCGTAAGCCACCTGCCAAACGAGCGGAAACCGGCCAGGGCATCGGCCAACCCGACCAATTGGCGGCCCACCTAGCGTTTGTGACAGACCAATTTGCGGCGGACGGGTCCCTGACCAACCAAATTGCGGTCTTGGGGCTGCGACTACGGTTACTTCACCTGTATTCGTCGGCTGACACGCCCATCGCTGAGGCTACCAAGCTCTACACACAGTTGGGTCTCGCTCACCTTCGTCTGGGTCACGACGGGCGGGCGCTGGAGGCGATCACCCGGGCCCTGACGTTGTGTGAGACCACGGCTTCCCCCGACGAAGGCGTCCTATCGACCCATCTGGCCTATGTTCGTTGTCTGGTCACCACCGGCCAGCTCGCCAAAGCGTAAGTGGGATTTCCACGCGGTGTACTGTACCTTTTCATTAATTTCCTTTGACTAACAATGTTATCACTCACCACGTACTGCCTCCGCTGTCACACATATCACGCCTTTCAGGGAAAGCGTCTTCCAAACTGCTACGGCGGTATCCCACACCATTCTTAGCTCTAAGCTCTACCCTGGCCGGCCGTCAGATCCCACGCGGCCCCGCAAGGTTTCGCCGCGCAAACTCGATGTGGTGATCCTGGCCCAGGCCGCCCTCGTCTACGCTGAGTTGTGCTTCCATAATGGTGACTGGGCCACTGCTGTATTGGAAGGCACTCGGGCCTTCCGCCTGCTCTCTTACGCCCTCTCCTCACTGGCTCGCCGCCGCCAGACCCGCCGGCAAACTCTACCAGTTCCCACTCGCGATCCTGCCCGGACCCTATTCGGACCCGATGACGATGACGAGGATGGCACGGCGAGCTCTACCGCCCCTATCACCACCACTACTAGCGCGCAACCCAGTAGCCTAACAGCCCAGTTCGAGCGCACCAAGCTTGAGGACAAGTATGCTCTCCTACACGATACTAATCATTGGCAACTCCAGACCCTCTTCTTTGACACACTGTGGTTCCTCGGCCGCACGTACTGCCTCAAGGGTCACCCCAAGGAGACCGACTATTTCCTCAAGCAGGCTGCGGGACTTGCGGAAACTACAGGTGCAGTCCTTAACGTTTCCGTCACAAGTGGCTACCGTATAGGTTTCCTAGCTCGTCAGCATGAATGGGAGCAAGGACAGCCGTTGGTAGACGATCTGTGGGCTTCGTTTCCTACGACTACTAAAGCAACGGGGCCTCTCTACGCCGTGGAAATCGGGATGCAGCTGGCTACGTGGTTCGACCGCCAGGCCTTACCCGAGCAGGCGCAGGAAGTGTATGGACTAGCAAGCAAGCTTCTCGCCAGGACGGACGAACTGGGGGCGGAAGAAACGAGTCTGGGACAAGGGGCCACCCCACGGACGGTACGGGTGGTGCAACACCTAACTGATACCACTGTGCCTGCGACTACAGGTGAAGTGGCAACCCCCTCTAACACTTTGCTTGACCACCTTCGCAGTAAAATCGCTCTCCAGTTGGCCTACCGTTCCCACCGGGGGTCTGAGACCCTTGACGGCGATAGCAAGACAGTTACAGCGGCGACCCTACACTCAGCCCAACCGCGAGCCGAATTCCACCTTCGGCGTGCAAAGGCACTACTACAACGGGTAAAACACACCAAGCCGGGTCCAGAAGCTAGAACGGAGTGGGCAACCTGCGCGGCCTTCTTCACCATTGGCGCCAAACCCACTCACTCCAAATCAAAGGCCACCGCAATCAACCCCATGGCGACGGCCGCCACCACCGAAGCACGCACCGCGACATTGTTGGCCGCCCTCGACCACTTGCAAACTGCCTATGCCGACGGGCTCGGAGCCCTTCACCCGCACGATCTCTTTGAGGTGTGTATGCTCGTGGGCCGCGTCTACCACCTCCTCATTCGCACCGACCCCGTCCGGCTGCGCGCCGATGCAGCCGGGTACGCTAAATTGACCTACTACCTCGAGATGGCCAAGGGTATCGTAGCGCGTCGTGAAATGCTAACGAGTCTGCAGCGCAAACTAATTGGCGTGGTGCCTAACGAACTGGCCTGGCCAGCCAAGTTCAAAATAGATTGTGGAAGCCCATTGGCGGCGACGGTTGTAGTGGGGCACGAATCGGACGAAGGAGCTGCAGGCTTGCCTAGTCCGACCCTACGGTCACGCACTTTGACTTCGATAACGCCGGGCAGTCCCAACCAGAGTGAAGACGACGATCTGTTCACCGCGGCTTCAACCGCCCCCACCCCAACCTCGATCTCTTCGCTTAGCTCTACTGCTTTAGACCTCCGCATCCCTTCAGGCACTGACAATGCCATGAGCCGCCACCACCGCGAGCTTTATGTCCGCTACGCTGAAGCCTCCGTAGCCACCACCGATCTCCCCGCTGAAATTACCTCGGCCTTTCTTGACCACCTCCCGCCCAGCTGGGTGATCTGCGGACTCAGCATCGACCCAGACGCTCAGCTTCTCTATCTTACGCGGTACGTGTCACCCGTGGGCGCAACTCACCCGTCGCCTCCGCTGGTAATCCAACTCGACTTGGCTGCCCGGCCAGATTTCATCACCTACCAGGCTGTCACGACCACTTTCCAAGACATTATCCTGCGTAATAACGACACGTCAGCCAGCGGCAAGTACTGTGTGTCCAAGGAAGACAAGGTCCAGTGGTGGCGATCACGGATGGCCCTCGACGAACAGCTCCGTAATCTTCTGGCGGATATACAGGTTCGTTGGCTGGGTCCGTTCGTCGGCCTACTACGAGACACCCGACACACGAGAGCGGATGAGCTGGACAAGTTCAAAGGCGGGTTGCAGAAATTGGTCGCGACACAGGCCAAAGGGCGGGTTCTGACCAGGGTGCGGCAGTTAGAGTTGGGCGAAATGCCTGCATGTTTTCTGGCGGCCCATGCGGCGGGAGATTTGGATGAGGGCGCGTATGTGGAGCTGTGGAGGTTCATTGTGGACATGTACGCCGCACACGGGATACCGATCAGCTTCGACGACACAGCTGCGGCACAGGTAAGTGACATTGTATACCCAGGAGACTTCGAGCCGGGCACCTGCCTTTATAGGGGCGTACCAGGCGCTTGGCTTTGCTGTACACCGCAGCAATCTAATGTGAAATCATCCGTAACTCTTGACTGACCCAATTATACTCTGTACTACTTCACCCTAGGCCACGGCGGAACTGCGTGAACTCCTTGATACGTGCCAATCCAGCGAACTGCCAGACACGGCCCAGCAGCCTGCACCGCACGTAGTGCTAGTGGTTGACAAGTATGCTCAGTCTCTCCCGTGGGAGAGCATCCCCTGCCTCCGTCACCGGTCCGTATCGCGGGTCCCGTCCGTGCACTTTCTCCGTGACCGGCTAGCATGGATGCGGCACCGAGCCGAACTGGCGGTCAACCCGACTGACGCCATTGCCGAGGCCCTCACCGGGCTCACCATTACGACCAAGCCAGCCACCCGCCGTGGTCGCAAACCACGTAGCACACCGTTGGCCCTGGCCGATGACAACGCCGCAGCCACCGCGATCGCTACTAACCAGCCCCGCCTACGGGTACGCCGTAGCCGTGTCTATTACGTTCTCAACCCCGGCCGCGATCTCCTCAACACTCAGCGCGAGTTCGAGCCGGCGCTACGCGCCCAATCCAGCTGGGACGGCGCCATCGGCCGCGCCCCACTCGACAAGGAATGCGAGCAGGCCCTCCAAACCCGCGACATATACGTCTACTTTGGCCACAGCGGTGGCGAGCAGTACCTCCGAGGCCAGCGTGTCCGCGCCCTGCCGCGGTGTGCCGTCTCACTGCTCTTTGGTTGTAGCAGTGGCCACCTCAAGGCGGCTGGAGAGTTTGACCCTTACGGGACGGCCCTGGACTACATGGTCGGCGGATGCCCTAGTCTGGTAGCCAACCTTTGGGACGTTACCGATAAGGATATTGACCGGTTCAGCAAGTCGCTGATGGCCAAGTGGGGTCTGCTGGGTGAAGTGGAGATCGGGTCGAGTGTATCCCTAACCGAGGCCGTACGTGACGCCCGCGACGATTGTAATCTCAAGTATTTGATCGGAGCGGCCCCCGTGGTGTACGGAATCCCATGTTACTTGGAGCCTTAGACTTATCGGCAGACTTGCTAGTAAAGCCACTAGCTGGCATCATCAATATTTATATATATATAGACCCACTGAAGCCAGGTAGTTGCAGCATAGGGCGAGTGGTTCGATTATAACAGTGATGTCCAAACCCCTCCCCCACTTAATTATTGACTGAAGGGACTACGTACTCCGAATAGTTCGAACCTAATGGGCGCCGGGGCCGACCTACTTAATATGCTCCAACATATTACAACGAGTAAAGAGGGTAAATGCTGGGAAACTGCTATTGAGCAAAGGGGAGGCAAAGTAGCTGTCCCCACCAGGTATGGACGAAGAGACCAAACTGCCGCCTGGTGAGCCCGCCGCGTCAGGGTCTATATTCGACTTGGCAGGCGAAGTAACTCCGCCGTCTTGGAGGATATCCGTCCGGGGCTGCCGGCCGCCGATGCTGGTTGTACTATCGCCTTGTTCTTGATGCTAGTGAACTCCATCAGATGGTATAATGGATACCAAGCTGCCGATCTGGACAGCTAAATGGTGTGTTTACTAATGATGATGGGTAATGGTGATCAGGGCTAACGAATACAGGTACAATGGATGCGAGAAATAATGGGCATTCAGGAATAGTAATCTGGTTTACGGATATTGACGCCGTACTCCTGGAGGGCCTTTGACAAGTCATCCATGGTCAAGACCGCCCGACGGTCCTTCTTGGTTAGCTTGCGTTCCTTATTACCGAGCTGTTGCACCCGGCTGTACTGGTACGCATCAGTCACCACGTCCGACACAAACTTTTGGGCCACTAGCGCCAAAAGTCGCTTGATACGGATATCATCGCATTCAAACCCCGTGCGTGCCAAATAGTACTCGGTCACGGCGTCCGGGATGAGGGGCTGACGGTCGTCCATTGTCAGTAGAAACTCGGCGAGGGACTTCTCCTTGGCGTTGAGCGATTTGGCGGCCGAGTCGTCGGTCATGGGGGCACCGGGGGCGGAGGTGGATGGGGCGCCATGAGTGCTAGCGTCGGCGGTGGCAGGTGGCGGGGAGTGGGGCGCGTCGCTGGCGGGCTCGCCGGACATGTCCGAGGCAGGGTGTTGCGGTTCGTTAGGCTCAGCGAGGGCATGGGCAGTAGTAGGTTGCGGGTCGGTGTCCATGGCTGTGGACTCGGGCTGGTGCGGCGTGTCAGCCATTCTGGGAGAGGTGACTGACTGGACGGTGCGATTAGATAGTGGGAACACCGTTGGGACACAGGCGGCTAAAAATACGGAATCACAACAGGGAATAATCGAATTGTCTAATATGATTTAGGCGGAGGGAAGGAAAGTGGCCAGGATTGCATCAGGTTGAACCTCTAGTAAGAGCAACCAGTTAAAACCCTCTAGCATGGACGGTTGCAGGAGCGTGGTAGCGAGCGGCTCTGCCGCATGCTGGTGCAACCGGATCCAATCAAACGCCGTAGATGATAATCGGTCTGCTGTCTGTGCTTATTCTAACCACCACTCACTCGACACCAGGTTCCGAGTCAATCAGGGCATGAGTCAGAGCAGCGCGAGCCAAGGCTTCTGGAGGCTCCCTTAGATAAATGGACGGCTACCCTTAAAATACGCCTTGGCCCAGGGTCTATTTGCCAAGGAGGCTTATGTGTCTCAGTCCGTGCCTAGACTACTGATATGGCGAGATGTGAGTTCCCCCCCCCCCCCTCGGCTTTACTTCCGGCATATGGATGAGAGGTTGCCAGCATTGGTGAAATCCGGCCCATTAATGCGAACCTGAAGCCATCCCGAAGCCTTGTGGCTGTCTGATAGAGCGAGTCTATTGATGCAATAGGGCGGGCGGGCGGACAACCGGACCCTTGCACCCCCCCCCGTTTCATTTTATCGACGCTGCCCATCCATCACCTTGGTCACTCTTTTTGAACAGCAAGTTCTGGGGTGTCATGGCCACTGGTCAGTGGACCCGTATCCATGGCTGTACTCACAATACACAGTCACCGCTTATTATTGTTTTGGCGGTTCTTGTCCTCCCCCACTCTCCTTTCCACCCGATGCGGTTGCCCCTGACTTAATGGCCAGTGACCATCCGCCCTTAATACCTGCCCGCACCCTTCCCCTGTCCACTTCTTGGTTTCCTTCCAAACGACCTTGTCTCTCAGAACTCACAGAAGCCTTCTTTTTTTTGTTGCCACGCATCCGTCTTCCCATCCAGCTCCCAGCCGCGACGGGGGAGAGGAGGTACATCACTTCCACCACTAGATATCGCCCGCCCATACTCACACGCCCAAGCTGCACTCGACCATTTCAGTGCCTCTGGCGCACTCGGCTCAACGGCCCAGTCTTCCTCGACCTTCGCATTCGTACCATTACGACATTCCCAGCCGGCCCATTCGCCCTGGGAGGTTCCGCCGAGCCGCCCTGTTCCTGAACCGCTCTCCGCTTTCATTCACCTATTACAAGACCCGCAGCTTTGCCAAGTGCTACTAGTATCATGCCTAAGTTGCCAACAGATGAGGACCGGTTTCGTAAACTAGTCTGGCACGGTAAACTGCCCATTCAGATTTCCCTGGCCAAGGAGGACCGGGCAGCTCTGTTGGGTCGGGCGTCGCCCTCTTCGCCGCCCGTCTACTATGTAAGTTCGTCGCTGTAGAAGGGGGAGGGGGCAGAGTGGTAGGTGACGAGGTCAGGTGTTCTAGTCAGCAGTGACTCCTCCCCCCGCCCTGACATGGTTACCGCTATGCGGCAGGATCGGCTGCCCGGGACGTAGACAAGCATAGCAACCGGTTCTTTTTGCCAGATGCGGGCCAATCTAATCTTCAATTCGCCACACTTGCATCGACATTAACCCTGTTGTCGGTACAGGTCATGGCCCACCGCTGTTCCTACCTGTCCCTGATTACCGACGATGTAAAGGCGTGGCTAGAGGCGCTAGAGCGCGCCGCCCCAGACCGACCGTCTTCTATCAAGCCCACCCAAGTTTGGTACGCCTTCAACGGTGCTCCGCTCAAGTGGCACTACCCGATCGGCCTGCTCTATGACCTACACTCCATTCGACACCCGCCAGGCACTGTCAGCGCCAAGCCGATCTGTACCACCAAACTACCCTGGACCATAACGGTTCACCTCACCAACTTCCCGGCCGACAGGCTTCTCCGAAACCCTTCCCGGGACACTACCCATCACTACTTCATGGCCCAGTACAAGGAGGCCGAGTTTATGCGTGCTGGGTCGACCAAACGTGTCATGAATTTGCCCCGGGAGGACCAAGATCGGCTGTGGGCCGGGTTGACCACCGCCGAATTTGAGACGTTCTGGGCAGTGAACCATGGTGCGGTCAATGCCGACGACAAGGACGAACTTCCTCGGCACGTGGCGATTAGATTGTACTCACGGACAGACAGCGCGGTCGTCCAGGTGCCCTTGCCGCTGGCGGAGTTAGGTAAGCATCTGTCACAATGGAAATAGGTGGCCGCTGCGTAGAATCCCTTTGCTGGCCAACCTGCCAATATTGACCTCTCGGACTGAAGATGGAGGTACTAATAGCACCACCTTCTCCCTCATCACCGCCCATGCTGCCCCAATCCTGTTCCCTAGGATCCCGAACCACTGTCGGCGAGGCTATCGCTTACGCTCTCCGACCTGAACAGTTCGCCACCGGCCATCCCCCAAAATTTCGGCCAGAGGACGAATCCGACCAGGACGCGCCCTACATGGTGGTATTGCACGGCATTGTCGTCAGCTCCACTACGCCGCTGCTATGGCTTACCCGTAATCTGTGCTACCCGGACAACTTTTTGCATGTTGTCCTGCTGTAATTATATCCACCACGCATTGTCTGACTCAGCTAGTGCTCATAATTTAGATGGTGCAAATATATCCATAGGAGTGTATACTGATAATCGTGCCTATTTTACTGGGATCGATAGTAACTTAAATCAGCAGCCACTAGCGTTAATAACGGGGCACAACCTGCCCAGTTCTGTGCCTTACTTAGTCTTTAACTTGCCGGGTTAGAATCTGGCAACCCCTGATTTTCAGGTCGGCTCCGTACGCCTCGGTCGGTACTGGTCCATCCTTCAGAGCAATATTTATGATGATCAGAGCCAGCGGGAGGGACAACAAAGGTATAGATCATGTTGCTGGTTTATATAGTGTCCAGCTAGGAGAGCCTGGATTCGACAAAGTTGTTTAGCAAGCGGGCCATAGTATATGACTGATGGTAGTACTGACTCCCAATGAAGTGGCAAGGTTGAGTTGTCAACATGAGCTATGTACCGTCTGGTTCCTGTACAGGATGGTACAAATGGCGGTAGAGGAAGCGTGCCGGAGCTCGACCACTTCCTCATTAGTTGATGGGCCTCCCTCCGTAGGATCTGAGTTCTATTATTGCTACGTCTCAGCCTTGACGGATCAATGGTCAAATTGGGGGTTATATTTGAGCTGGTAGCTATTCATACGAAAGGGAGGTTCCTAGTTGTGAATGACGAGGTAAGGCACTGTAGCTTCTAATTAGGTAAAAAGGCCATCATACAGACCCCTGACCCTGCAACCTTGAGTGCTTTTGAAATAGAGAATGAGGATGCTCACCCCTGCTTGATTCCCGTGGCTCGGGGTTTTAGCTTTGGACATCATGGGGATACTCTAATGCAAGACGATGGTGTGCCTCGGTGCACCACTTAATCAGGAACCTTATCTGGGGATAGGTTTACCCGCGAGTGGTTTGACTGTGGTACGATAAGCTATCGGTAACCGCAACCACCTCACAGTTTTATCACTAACTGCACACAACGGCGACTTCGCTAAGCCGTAGACCTCGCCCCAGCGCAAAGATCCTGCTCGGTGGTAAACCAAGGAATGCCGACTAACATTATAGTATATATATCTGGCGTTTATTCACCTTTTCCACACTGGTACTTTTACTCTTTAATAAACTCCACTGCCGGCATCTCATCTACACGACATTTCTTACAATCTCATATCCACCATATCTCTGCTTCCTCGTGATAACAGCCTCTCATGCAAAATCTCCGGCTACTCACTGTTCCATAGATTTATTGGGTAATCATCCTACTTTGCGGTGCGGTTTAGTATATCTAAACCGCCGACCTTCGCTACGCTCGGGGCCACGGCCTACTCTTCACTTCCCAATCGATTCTCCGTCCCCTCGCACAACCCGCTACACAGCACGCCTCCCGGCGCATTAGTACAACGTAAACCGCGACAGACCAACAACGTAACGGATGGCCTCTTCGACCCTCGAGCGTTCGTTCAGCGGGATGAAGAAAGTACCTAACCGTACATGGTGTAACGTTGTACGGCCATCGATTGGGCAATGTGTGGCCAACCGTTGCAATCGAGAGGTGGTCCATGTTATCCTAGACCCTTCAGTGATGCCCCCATTAACACTTTCCGTTTCATGTCACCGCTCGCCCCAGTTCAAAATTTGGCGACTCACCTGCCCATTCCTCGGTTCATTTTTTGGCCTCTATTGAAAGGTGTTCTTACTTGAACCTATGGGTATCGGCTGGCCCGTTGCTCCACCCCATCCCAATGCACCTGGAAACCCGGCTTTTCACTTTCCTTATCAGTTGGCCCCGGGCTCGGCAAAGTGAGTACGGAGATTGGGTCCCCTACATTCAAAAATGATGGACATACTCTCCTCCGCTCCTCCATCCTTGTGGCGCCAACTCGGAGGAAGAGTCTTGGATACGTGGGTCGCTCCATTCGATGGGCTACACAGTGGTATTCCCACCTGGGGCCCGAAGTCCCTAGCTGTTGATGCGAGGTACGTTGGCCTCAGCCCGGCTGGTCAGCCCGCCCACATCGGCCGTAGCTCTACCCCCTTCCTCCTCCGGCAGCGATTATAAAATAAACCCTTGCTGGCCACCTTTTCCTTTCCGTATCCTCCCGCACCCACACCTTCACTTTAGCATCGGCCCAGCTTCTCAAACTTTAGCCCAAGTTTATTCTCGTAGCCGTGATATCACTTACATAGCAAATATCACATTTCTACCCTCGTTTAACGGCCCTTCCAACTAAGTCACCCCTACCTAATATGCGAGCCGCACTTCCTCTTAGTCCCTTTGCCTTGGCCATCCTCTCAACATGTGTCGTTGCCATGACCCTCCCAGCTCACTTTGAAGAGTATGGTAATGCCCCCGACGACTCGTTCTCGCCCAACGCCCCCTTTCCTTGGAACCCCCTCCACATTGGGGAGGCTATGGGAATGGTTGGCCAGTACGAACTCGACCACAACTTGACCCCACCCCCAACCCTAATGACCATGGAGCTCGACCCAAGCCTGGAATACCGTCTTAATGACCCACACTTCATGGTGATCGAAAGAAACAGACTCTACGACTTTTTAGAGCTTGTCAAACGCCCTTACTATGTAATTGGGTTCTTACAAGAGAGCCAGCCGCGGCACCTGTTTAACTATCAGGAATTCGTGAACCACTTGTCGCCGCTCTACGCTAATAACTTCGCTCTGCCCGAAAACACCCCGGCGTTTTCGGTAGACGATGTCCTCTTTCTGGCTACCAAACTGGCCCATACGACACCTGCCGTGCATGGCCTGCCTATCCGGGATAAACCTACGGGCCCGCCAAACGATGACTATGTCAACCTGTCCCTCCTCAAGACTTTTCTAGAGTTCAGTGGCTTGCCTGACATGCAAGCTGTGGCCAGAAATGCGGGTATCAATTGTGGTATCAAGTCTTCATTACATGGACTGAACAAAAACAAGTACCGCCCGAACGACCGCCAGATTGAGGGACCCCGAGAGCTACTGATGAACCCCACCGATCGCACCGTGGCTGTTGCTAAACTTGACGTGCGACAGTTTCTCAAGTTTCTAAAAGTCATCAAAGTACCCGACTACCACCAGTGCACCCGTCCTAATATCGACCAAGGCCGACCTATTCGATTTAACGACATATACGGCCTGCTGTTTAAAATGTACTTCCCGGTTGAAGCGAGGGAATTTTTGGAGCGGTCCAAGGCGCTCCGTCCTGGGCTTAAATCTGAGTCGTCCCCTGAGCCTAAATGGGTTTCTGTCACGGACTTGGTTGAGATCTTTCGTGGTATCACCGATAGCGCACATGGACAAGTGGAGCAACGTCCAGCGGTGGATTTGAGACTCGTAGATGAGTATCTGCTAGAGAATTTATCGTTCTCATTGGTTATATCTGCAGAGGTGCCGGTGAACCCCACGATGCGTGGGTACACCGGGCCCTACATCTCCAACGCCTAGAACGGCGACCCGAGAATTCCCTTTAGCAACGAATGCAGTAGGCAATTCTTCCCTTACGCAGTATTTCTGAACCGTCTTGACAGACAATACAAGAGGTTTTAGGGATCAACCTGCAACCGTAGGATATTTCAGTCGTCCCAAGCGATGACTGAAGAGACAGACCACCCCATTGACAGAATGCCGTTTTTGATACGGAACGGATATGTACTTTACATCTAAACCAGATAATTAAACGAGCGCTCAACTCCCAGCTAGCCGATTACACATTATCGTACATCAACGGTAACAGCAACGTTCGACTTATTTTTGCTTTTATTTTATAGTCATTCATTGCTGCTTATCTTCTTTACCTTATCAATTGTTTTCGTGTGCTTTTTGTTATTTATTATTCCACCAACTGGATCAGTCGCCGCACCTACACAGCCATTTCCTTCGGCCCAAATCATTATGTACCTTACCTATTGCTAGATGAACAATGAACACTTCACTTCTATCATCTATTTTAATAACTCATTTATATTTTAGTTAGCCAGTTGATAAGCAAAAACTTGAAATAAATAGTGTGGTTATAGGATAGTGTGTCGTTTATTGATAGCTTTGGTTGGGGTCTAATATAGGTCGAGAGGACTTGGTTGTTACCATGCCCAAAATTATCGATCCGGTCAGCTGTGACATTTCCGTCCAATTCTCTACCAATCCCCCTAATTCCATATACTTGCTACCCTTGTCCAGCGCTACCGACCTTCCTGATCTGTTGGACGTTGCCCCTTTTGACAGGTGGCTTTGCCTATCTCCTTTGAGGGCCCGCTTTCCTTCAGTGCCCCCCCCTCTTTACTGACCCGACAGCCTAACAATTGTCTACTGATTCCACCTGGCGGTCGGTCCCGCCTCGCGCTGTCTACTCGAGTCCCTATTACTCGACCATCGATCCGGCTACTACGATGCAGGTTATTGTGATGGAGGTAGGCATGAAGTGGTCTATAGTGACTCACTGATTCCATACTAACCCCTGGCCCCGGTCGTTGAACTCCGCCAACCACCAGGTCCAACACATCTAGATAGACCACGACTTCCAAGCGAGGACATAGAAAAGGAGTTGGGGATGGTCCCGACCAAATCAACCCTCAGTATTCATTCGTTTATTATGCACCTTTAGCCTGTCTTCACGGTGTCACGTGCCTTTCCATACCACCCGTTTTCTACCCCCACCACTTGCAGCCATTTGGTGAGCACGCCTTCAATTAAGCTCCACCTGACACAATATACATATATATATATACTAATTTATATATTAGAATAGACAAATGATGATATCGTAAAAGGACATACCTATTTGATCGAAATATCGATGCTAAACAAATCTGAAGAGCTGATGGGGTTAAGAAGGTTCGGACCGACATGTCAGTAAAAAGAAATGTGGGAATAGAATGTTGGAGGCCAAAGAACCAGCGGAAGGTGAGACCAGGGAAGTGTGGTACAGTTGGCGCCAAGGGAGGTGCAATACCGATTACAGGTGTCGGACAGCAACAGGAGTGGAGATTGGTAGGAAGGTGAGAATGTAAGGGTTAGTGGGTAAGTTCGAGGTGCAGCGGTACAATTGTACGAACTTGATGTGCCCAAGGGGGGGGGGGGGTCGGCGATATATTAAGCCCAGATTGTTAGGCAAATACTTCAGCCGGTCAAACGTAACCGCGCTAGAATAGAGAACTACAGGCAGAGTGTAGCTCAGGTCGGTGCCTCGCTAAGCGATGTGGATCGATTTAAAACGCCGAGCAATAGATAGACAAGAGTTGAAGCCTCGGACCTTGTACTAGACGGTGAAACAAAGCCCTAACGCCTCTCAACCAATCTATCACATTGCCCACCTTGACTAACCTGCCGTGTTCGATTAGCTGAATCGGCTATCCCGCTGACGATCAACAAGCAGATAGTTGCAGCGACACTACCAACGAAAAAAGGGTACTCCGACGATAACACTTACGCAAAGCGGGCTTTGATTCGTTCCAATTCACGCTCCAGGCGCTGTGCATGTTCACGCTGCTCCTCGGCTTCGCGCTCGCATCGGCGCTTACTCAATTGCAGATCATTCTCGATGCCCTCCAATTCCTCGATATGTTTCCGCATCCGCTGCACCTTCTGGTCCAGCCGTTGCAGCTCTTCGTCCTGGCGACCTTTCAGCTTCTCGCGCTCGGAGAGCTGGAACTGGAGTTCGCGGATGGTACGTTCCATTCCGCGAGCTTGGCGGAGGGACTCGTGTTTCTCCTTGGCCTCGCTATCGAGCTGCCGAGCCAGTTTAGCCGGTGGGGACAGAAGCTGTGATTGACGGCGGCTACCGCCGCGCATGGTGTCGGCCATGGAACCCGTCTCGAGGTCCACCAAACGAAGGTTAAGGTGCTTGGCTTGTTTCTCGAGTTGCAGCCTGACTTTGGTGAGCTCAGTGGTGGTGACCCGCTCGCGGCGGAGTTCCTCTTGGTTATCGCGCAACTGCTCTTCAACCTTGTTGAGTTTAGAAATGGCCGTTTCCGAAATGTCGCGCTCCTCCTCAAGCTGGTCGTGAAGTCGTTTAGCCTCGGACTCGACGGCACTCGTGGCCTTCTCCAGGGCTTGTACGCGGCGCGTGGCCTCGACCGCCTGGGCCTCGCTGGCCTCCAAACGCTGCTCGAGTTGACGGCGGGACTTGTCGGCCACGTCCCGTTCGGCTGCCGTGGCTTCCAGTTGGCCCGTGAGCTCCCGTACCTGGTCGGCGAGAGCGTCGGCACGGGCCCGCACCGCGGTGGCACTCGCCCGCGTCTCGGTGTAGCCTCCCTGTAGTTGCGTCCACTTGTCCTCCAATCGTTCCTTCTCGCGCTGGAAGGCCTGGGCGGCCTTGGTCTCGGTCTCCAGCCGCTGAGACAGGTCGGCGGCGTGCTGAGCGGTCGACTGATAGCGTTCACGCAATTCAGCCCGGGCGGCCGTCTCACGCTCGAGCTCGGCGGTCAGCGTCTCCAATTCCTTCTGATACTTGGTTCGCATGGCGTCCATGGTGGCGTCGTGCTCGGCGAGTTCGGCGGCGTGCTGTTCGGTGGCCGTCTCTACCTCCTCCTGTAGACGCTGACGCACGTGGGTCAAGTCGGCGATGGCGAGGGCGTCATCGTCCATCTTGGCCTGGCAGTGCAGTAGACGTTCCTCAAGCTGGCGGGCCTGGCCCTCCGCGGCTGCCCGGTCCTCTTTGACCTTGTTAACCACGTCCTGCCACTCCTGGACCGTCGTCCGGCCCTGGGCCTCGGCCTTGGCGGCCCGCAGCTTCTCGACCTCGGCGGTCTCGAGTTGCACCATGGTCTCGTCGAGACGGCGGCGGTAGGTGGCGAGGGATTCGGCGAGATCGGTCGCGCGGGCTGCCTCGGTCTGGTACCGGAGGTTGGCCTCCTGGGCCTCGGCGGTGGCTCGCTGGACGGCGGCGTCACGGTCAGCGGTGGCCTGGAGCTCAGTCTCCAGGCGGGCCTGCAACTCACTAACCTCCGTCTGGAGGTCACGGCGGGCCGCCTCGGCTCCGGCCAGTGCGTGACCCCGGTCCTCGTTCTCGGTCTGAGCCAGACGCAGGGCGGCCATGAGGGCCCGACGAGACTCCTCCAGCTGCTCGAGGCGGTCGGCCATCTCTTGACGCACGGTGGTCTTGAGATGTTCCAGTTCGGTGTCACCCAGGGCGCGGGCCTTCTCCAGGCTGTTGCGGGCCTCGGCGGCAGAGGCCAACTGGCGGCGCACGTCGGCCAATTCGGTCCGGGTCTTGGACAAACTGTCTTGAAGGGCGTTGCGGGATTCGAGGTGGGCAGCCGCCTCCACGGTGACCTCACCCAGGCGTTTCTCCATCAGACGTTTCTGGCGGTCCTGGGTGTCAAGGTGGGTCTCGAGGCGTTCTAGTTGGGATTGCAGCCCGCTGGACTTCTTTTCATGCCGCGCGGCCAGTTCCTCCAGGTCCCGGCGGGCTCGCCGCTCAGCCTCCAAGTGGGACTTGGTCTCGCGCAGCTCGGCTTCGGCACGGGCGCGGGCGGCCTCCAGGTCATCCTGGGACCGGTTGGTGGTATCAACCGAGGCGGCCAGGTCGGCATATTCGGCTTCCAGGCGCTGCTTGACCTTGATGAGGTCCAACTTGGCTGCCAACTCCTCGTCCAGGCGTTCGCCGAGGGCGTTGACCTCCTTTAGGAGCAAGCGGCGGCCCTCCTCGGTCTCATCGTCCTTGGCCGCCAGCTGGGCCTCCATCGTCTGGCGGTAGGTCGCGAACTCGTTCGCCGCTAGCTGTTGGGCCTCTTCGGCGCGAGCGGTGGCCTCGCGGGCAGCGTCGCGTTCGCGCGTTATGGTCTCCACGTCGGCGGCCAGCTGACGTTGGGCTCGTTCCAGTTCGTGGACGTTCTTGGCCCCATCACCGACCTGGTCAATCAGGCCCTGCAGTTCACGTTCAAGGTCGGCCTTACCGCGCTGCACGGCGGCCAACTGGGCGGTGGTCTCGGTGGCGGTTTTTCGTTCGGCTTCCAGGGCCGTTTGCAGGCGGCGGGACTCGGTCTCAGCGCGGTCCTTGGCCTGGCGTTCGGTGTCGACCTGGGCGTGCAGGTCGCGCAGCTGGGCCTCCAGTTGCTGGGAGGCCTTGTCGGCGGTACGCACCAAGGCATGCTCACGCTCCAGTTCATGCTTAAGATCCTCCACCTCGGTGGTCAGGCGGGCGCGGGCCTTCTCGGTGGTGGCCTGTTGGCGGCCCAGTTCTTCGACCTTGGTAGTGGCGGCGAGCAGGTCGGCTTCCAAGCGGGCGCGGGTCTCGTCATGGGCCGCACTGCGCGTTAGGGACTCTTGGTGGTGGGCCTCGCGCAATTCTTCGAGTTCAGCGGCCTGCTGACTGCACCGCTCGGCGAGTTCCCGGCGGGCCGTGTCCTGTTCGTCCAAGCGACGACGCAGGTCGTCCAGGTCGGCAGCAGCCCGGTCGCGGGTGGACTCGGCGGTGGCGCGCTGGCGTTCAGTGGCGGCCATTTCTTCGCGCAATGTCTCGAGCTCCCGCTCAGCGGTGAGGCGGGCCGTGTCGGACTCTCCGTAGTCCGTATCCAGCTGGGTGTACTGAGACTGTAGCTGTGCGAGCTGGGCCTCGAGGGTCTCACGGACAGTGGTCAGCTGGGTCCGCTCTTTCTCGAAATCGGCGATACGGCTCTGGTGGCTAACCAAATCGGCGGTGAGTCGAGTAGCGGCGGTTTCGAGTTCCTTCACCCTGGCGGCGAGTTGGTTGGCCCGGGCCTTGTGATTCTCCGCGGCCGCGGTCAGGGTGCCCTTTTCCTCGCCCAACCGTTTAGCAGCGTGTTGGGCATCCTGCAACTGGGTGTTGAGCGTCTCGGTGGTGGCTACATGACGGCGGCGAGTCTTTTCCAATTCGGCTTGGGCGGCGGTGAGGTCAGCACGCACTCCGCTCAGTTCCTCCTCGCGCTGGCGTGCCAGTTCGGTCTGGGTGGTCTCCGCGTCCATCTTAGCGGTGGCCAACCGGCGGACCTCGGCCAGTTCACCCTCCAGTTTGGTACGTTGTTGGGTGAGGCGTTCGCGCTCGCCGCGTTCAGCGGACAGCTCCTCCCCGAGTGAGGCAACTTTAACGGTCAGGTCACGACACTGCTTATCCAAGGCCTCCTTGGCTTCCGTGCGCATTGCTAGTTCCGTCTCTAGCTGGGCTACGCTGGTCTCGGTCTCACCCTTGCTGGACTCGAGGGCCTGGAGGTCGGCACGGGCCTGGGCCAGGGCGGCCTCCGCGGCGGCCCGTGCCTCACTGAGCTGGCGGTGTTCGTCGGCGCTCGCTTGCAGCTCCTCGGCCGCGCGTGCCGCGGCTGCCTGCAACTGCCCCGCCTGTTTCTCGAGCTCCAGTTGGCGGGCCTCCCCGGCGTCCAGGGCCTCGGTGGCCTGGGCTAGGCGTAATTCGGTATCGCCCGCGGCCTCCCGTAGCGCCTCGGCCTCGGCCCGGACGGTCTCCAGCTCGGCCTGGGCGGCCGTCAGCCGCTCATCGCGCTGCTGACGCTCCTGGTCCAGACGCTCCAGCGTCGCCGCCTCGTCGGTGAGCTTGGCGGCCAGGTCCTGCAGTCGGGTCTCAGCCAGAGACTTGGCTTCCGCCAGTTCTGCGCACGTGGCCTCCAGTCGGGCCAACTCGGCCTTGAGCTCGCCCAGCTCCTCTCCGAGGGCCTGCTCCCGTTCCTGGGTGCGCTGCAAGATCTCCTCCTGGTCGAGGGCCAGGTTGCGTTCACTGGCTAGGGTCTCCTCGACCTTGCGTTTCTCGAGGACCAGGTCGTCGTGGGTAGTTTGGAGGGCTTCCCTTTCGGTGACGTGCTCGGCCAGCTTCGCCTCCAGCTGCTTCACGGCGGCCTCCTTGGCTCTAAGTTCCTCATCCATCGGGGTGATTTGGAGTAAGGGTTTGACCTTGCTGAACAGGTTCCACCAGGGCCACTCACGGAGTTGAAGGTA
>JANBPT010000541.1:0-31631 GCA_027575765.1 Tieghemiomyces parasiticus
AAGGGTGGGCCAGAAAGGGATGGTGCAGTGTAGAGATGATGAGCGTGGGTATGGACTGAATACACACGGCCGTGGTGGAATCGGCACAGGGAACCGAGCCGACACTACAGGGCAGGTGGGGGGGGGCCGACGTTCTGGGGCCGTGCTAAGCACCGACGATGGGCTGGATGGGGGGGGGTCCTGCTAAGCACTGACACCTACTAGCCCAGTGCCTAACTAGTCCCAATAGCCCCACCCATTCGGCCGCAGTCCAGATGTGCACGCGCTGCGGTGGCGGCCGTCACCTCTCCCACCTGCTGAGACGAGACGTCTGGGTACATGGCCGTCGCTGAGCGCACCTTGTATATTAAGCCGCCGGATCCCCCCCCCCGCCGCTAGCCAATCCGCGGTTGGCCGCTGCATGGCCATGTACCCAGACGACGCCCTCCGCCTCCAACGGCAATAATGAAGCGAGTATGGGATCCAGGAGGCGGGGGACGCCACGGCTGCTCTCAGCGACACAGCACCGGACTAGTCGTTGATGGCCCAGCAGTAATACGGGTCGACCGAGTCGAATGCATGAAGATGGGAAGGCCCGTACACACTCGACCCACGCAGGGGATTCAAAAACGGCATAATTAAAAAAAAACAATAGAATAGAATCAGAGTCTCTCTATTTATTCACCGTGGGTTAATAGCCGCGATACTGGGCTCTCCCTTTCGCTCGCCCCGTCCGATCCCACCGGGGCCCTATAATGCAGTCATTGCGGCCGCAAGGCCAGCGCGTCCAAGGCGGACGCCCCCCAGCACCCTCCCCTATATGGGACCCTCTCCACGCCTGCGCCCACCCGTCCCAAGGGAGGCGGCGGGCCCAGGCTCCGCCGGCTATCGAGCGAGATGGGAGTGGGGCGGTGGCACCGTGTAGGGTATGACGGCGGGGCCCCGCATCGACAACGTTATGCCGGCCGTCGCGATCCTGAGCCATGGCGTGGGAACGTTATGGCGGAACCACGGCCGCGGATCCAGCCGTGCCATTGCATCTGTGTATATGAAAAGGGGTCGGCCGCATCAGTGTCCCCACCACCCGCGGATACCGGCCACCCACGAGGGTGTCTGGAGACTGGGAGGCGAAGCAACCGCACAGAATTGACATGGGCCACCGGCGGCGCGGCGTCACCTGGTCCCAGGGGCACGCCGTGGTCTAAATGAATCGGTGCAACCGCGGGTCTACTGAATGCCATGGGACCGCACGGTGGGGTGGGGAATGTCCTGCACGCTGACCGGTCGGGTGGGGGCACCGCAGGGAAGGCGACAACTGCCCCCTCCTCCTCCCCGTAACTATTTGTTTTGATGAAATCTCCAAGGTGGGCCCAAATTAATTAGTACCAGTGTTGAACCCGCTGGCTGACATCTTTCAGATCCTAGTGGGATGACGGGATTAAGCATTGATGACTGGTGATCGCCCCTTTCTCCCGCACTCCCTTCCCTATCGCCTCGTCTCCCCCCTCTCTCCACCTGTAGCCCGCCACGTCCCTCCTCTACCTTCAAACTGTCACATCCAGCCAAATGCCCTGACAAAAGTGGAAGACGTAGTGGATCAGGGTGTTTCAGACACGGCCGCCGGTCGAGGCGCGGAAGGAGAAGGTGGAGGTAATTACCTGGTGTGACCAGTCCGTGGCACACGGCTCGGTAGGGTACACCGCTTCAGCTCCCGACGAAACACCATCCCGCATCCGTCCTAGCAAGCCCCACCGGGCGAGCCTGCGCCTTGCTCCCTCCCTCTGTTTAGAAGTCCCGTCGTCCGGCGGCGGACGCAGTGACTCCTCCCGACCGGCTTCGACCGAACTGCCAATATTTTATTGGGTGGAATTCATTATCCGCTGCGCCCTGAGTGGCCCAGCTCGAACGGTGCCAAATGAATCGACCACACCGCCCGCGCTCTTGATTCGTTGCTGCCTCCTCAGTACCACGATTGGTCGCTCGCCTGACCATCACCCCCCCCCCCCCCCGTGTGCTCAAGGGAAACGAGGGGCCAACGACCAGTCTAAACCTTTCCTGCGGGGAACCCCCCACTCGCGCCACGCACCATCCGCCTCTACTATGCCACCGATGCGCATCATCACGCACACACGCACACTAGGCCATGTCCTGTCGTAACCAGAGGGTGAACGGAAACCAACGACCGAACCACCAATCGCTGTCCGTTTCTCCGTCGCAAATCCGTTCCCTGGTTGACCCGTCAGCCTTTCACCTTCTTCACTTGTCTAACCTACCAACCCCCCTCCGACCCAACCGCCCTTGCTCAGACTGGCACAGTTGTCGGGTGGTGAGGAATATGGCCCAGGCCTCGGGGTCTTTCGACAGGCCAGCCAAGCACTTCGCGTGTAGCGACGGCTGAGCCGCACTGTTCGACCCCTAACCCATCAAAGCATCATGCGTAGTTCCCCCCTCTGGCATGTACACATATATATATATATACATTTTAAAAAAGAATCGCCCGACTAATCCGCTCTTCAATCAAATGAAAATGAGGTCATAACCCTTAATTTACCTTAATTGGGGGCGAGGGCATCATTAAGAAAACGAAGACCCCGGAGGAGGAGAAGAGGGCAAATGGCCGGCGGGACGCAAGTGAGCGAAGGGTATACCCACTATCGCCTTCTGACTTCACCAGACGGGGCGGCCCTTCCGCATCCTTCGGAAGTGAGCACGGCTCGAGTCATCTATGAACCTTTCCACCCATTCCTTACCCACCTGTACAATTGTCACTACTCAGCAGCGTTTCTCCGTTTCCCCTGCCTGGCCTGCCACCATTGTTTGGCATCGGTGGGAAGGTGGCGGCACCAGCTCAAGGGGGAAAAGAGGGGGGGGACCATCGCTTTCGGATTGTCGATTTAATGAAGCCGTTCGAAGCGGATCCGAGTCGCGTAACCGTCGACTGGCCCACTTAATCACGTCCGGATTGGACACTACAAAAAGTACGTTCGCAAGCCCATACTATATAGCCGGGGCTGGGTGCCTTTCGACGGGAAGCTGTGCAAGGCGGCGTCCCCTGCCACCTTCCATCCTGGCCCGTGGCCATAAATATTCGTCATCCGATTCCGGACCCGGCGCGGTAGATTCCGCTGGCGGCGATTTCCTTCGGCAAACGAGGGTGGGTGATTCCGCTGGATTCAATCCCCCGCCCTGCCCCCTTCCACTGCGCGAAGGATATATTGGTCCATGGTGCAGCTTTGTTTGGTGGCTATGAGGCGTTTCTTGGCCATCCTGGTCGTCTGACCTACGAGCCCGCCTCTCCTTCCCATTGGGCTGTGGATTAGGTGAACAGGACACGACTGTGGCGGTGGGGGAGGGATGACCATAGTAATTAATTAACCTCTCCACGCGGTTAGCCCGGCCAACAGTAGTCTGACATTTACCCATTATCGACCAGGTTCCTCCTTGCGCGCTAAAGCCTTTGGGCTCGGGGCTTGCGCCTCCTGGAGGGGAGGAGGGAGCCCAGGCAAACGGCTGCCAGTTGACATAATGGTTCAGATAGCGCCGGTTACTTTAGCTAAACAGAGGTGATATTATCCACCGTATGGTGGCGTTGTACCACACGCTCGTTGCTTCAGCCGCTCCCGATGGGCCGAGTTCAGGTTAGGTACTATGTGGCAACAGCCGATTTTTTATATTTAGATGGCACTTAAAGCTGACCCCCACCCCCGCATGACCATAAAATATATAAAGCCGCAAGGAGGTGACCGCCCGGGTCAGCATCAGATGGGGGGGGGGTTGCAGCAAGATAATGAGTGAGTGACAGAGGCTGTTGGTCAGAAATGTCATGATTACGTGACAAGTGTCGCTTTTGCGCCACATAATGGCAGGTAATCACAGTAGCCCGACTACGCCTCCGTGCGGCCATGGTTGCGCCGCAGTCGGCTCTGCCGGGGGCGGTACTATTGGGAAAGTTGAATGTGGAGCCGAGTGAGGAACAGGTGCACAAAGCGGCAGATAATTGATAAGCCAGTGGCGGCATGTTCCAAGTCGGCCCCTCCCTTCGGTGTATCAGCTCGATTGGGTCAGTTCGGAGGATATGATTCTCCCTATCTAGGCGTCACCGATTCTCAATGGCATATATGGTCACTTACCACTAATGTCAGGGGTTGGCAACCCCGATCCAGGGGTGGGTAAGGCAATATCTGGCGAGTGGCCACAGGGGCAAGACGACGCGTGGAACGGCGGAGTTAGATTACAGTTTGGCAGGCAGACCGAACAGACAGCATGGCGCCAGGCCTAGACAATGCGGGGGACTCACCTTCCCGAGGGAGCGTATCCAACCGCCACTCGTCGTCAACGGCTGCGACTAGACTGGCGGTGCGCATAAAGGCGTAGCAGTAACGTCCGTCCTGTGGCGGTTTGAAGTCGCAAAAAACAACGTTAAAAACAGAGCATGTATATATATATATAGAGAGAGTGAGGTCGTTATCATCAAGCCGGAGGCGTGAAGCGGGTTCGCCCTGAAACGAATCCCGCGCTTTCATTTAGTGACGTACCATTGTGGTCGCAACCAGGTAAGGCGTCCAAGAGATAGAACGATTAGCGACGCGACAAGTAGAAATGGAGATTGCAAGCTAACGAACCCAAATACTAAAGGGTAGGCGACCTGGGAAGTCTGGGAAGCTTAGGACTCTGGAGTGTCCGCAGGACCTAGTGGCGATTGGCAATGTGAATTTTAGGACTATGCACTGGGGAGCCGCTAATTGGGCATTCCCCTCCGCTACAATGCTAGCGAGGCCACCGTAATCGGTTGCTCTCTTTGTTGCTCGCCGGCCTTCCTCTGAATCCAAGCGACTCGTCAGCATCGGCCAGTTCACTACTGCTTCCTCCCCTCTCTCCTTGTCAGAAACGTCATCATGCCCAAGACCAAAGCCAAAGCTAAAGGTAAAGCCCCGCAGCCCAAGCCCTCAATAGGAACACTGCCAACCTGGCCACTTGTCACGATGCACGCCGAGGCGTTGGACGTCCGGGAGGTGATCCCTGACCACGTCTACACCATCGCTGACCTGTTCAGCCTAGAGGACTGTCAACGGTGGATCGCCTTTGCCGAGCGTGGGTCAGGGTTTCCTGTGGTTGGGCCGGTTGTCGCACCGCCCCGTGGTCACGCCTTCCGCAACAATGCTCGTCTGGCCTTTCAAGACCCAGCCTTTGCTCAGATGTTGTGGGAGCGTAGCGGCCTGGCTCGTCTCTTGGCACCGTGGCGGCTGGCTGGTCGACGGGTAGTCCGCGGGGACAGACCCACCGCCCCCGGCCCCCGGCCCGTAGGGCTTAACGGCAACCTCCGCCTCTACCGCTACGAACCTGGCCAACGGTTTGACGCCCACTACGACGACTGGGTTTTGGACTCCCTAGGTCGGCGCAGCGAGTTCACCCTCCTCATTTACCTGAACGACCTGGGGACCGATCCCAGCGGCGTCGCCGGCCCGTCCCGCCCGGGGGACCCGGGTGGTGAAACTGTGTTCTACCCAGACCGCGGCACCGCGGTAGCCGTGTCACCCCGGGCAGGTCTGGCCCTCCTGCACCGCCATGGTGCCCACTGTTTGCGACACGAGGGCCGCGAGGTCCATCGCGGGGTTAAGTACGTCTTGCGCTCGGATGTTGTGTACGCTTAACTCGACATGGCTTCAATAACAATGGTGCAGTTTTTAATATGCGCGATTAGGCAGAACTCGTGGCGCTGACCACGTTTGCCTGTTCAGGCAGGGGCCGTCGTACACTGTAAAACGCGGGTAAACTTCAGGTTTGATCATTCACCATTTCGGTTAAAATGTTCTCAAGGAAGGCGCAGATGATGGTGATGTTCTCGAAAAGGGTATCCTGGAGTCGGGGCGCCACCTTACCCAGCGGGAAGCACTGTCCGCAGCTCATGGCGACCGTATCGTCGCTGGCCAGCCGGTGGTCAGGGTGCAGGCCGATGGAAGTGAACTGTAGGAATGGAGCGGAGCAAGGGGACGGGTTAGGGGAGTCGACAAGTTAGACGAAATCAAAGGGGCGTAGAGTATGCGGTTGCCGCTGCCTGGTGAAAATAATCCTTACCTTGATGTACCAGCTCGCCTTGCGCCGGGTCACGGTGGGCACTTTGTCCTGAGGTGTCACTAAGGGGCCGTTGGGACCTAGCGAGGCCGGCAGGCCCGTGTACCACATTTTCATTTCCTCGAGCGCTGGGCGGGCAAGTGAAGGAAGCAGACCAGTAAGTGGGAATAGGTTCAAGTAAGCAGGATCTCAGTACACCCCTCGTTTCCCCGTCGTTGGGAGATCCCGTCCGACGCGATCCAACGACCGCGGCATACCCAGCAATAGTACTTACGTCGTTCCGAGGCCAGCTGGGTCATGGCGCAACAGGCGGTGGCCCCCGCGGCGAAGAGGACCACGGACCGCACCGCACCCGGCGCAATGTAGTGGTCCCACAGCGCCAGCAGCAGGTGCTGGATACCCTCCTGGGTAAGTACCGGGGCCTGGACCGCCTCCGAGTAGGGTACTGTCACATCCACCACTCCCACCGGCATGCGGGCGAACCGGGCGGTGTAAAGCACGGCGGCGTCCGCCACAAAGGACTGGGCGGGATCGGCCAAGTCACTACCAGCCACTGCCTGGCAACGCATGTCGGCGCTGTCGTGTACAAAGAGGAGAAGCACGGACTGCCGGTCAAAGTCGGGGGTAGTGGTTACCGTGTTGCGGAGACAGTGCATCCCCACTCGGCTCCCAGCCAGCGCACCCCAGGATGCGTCAGTAGTCGGTAGGCGGTGAAGGCGAGCGGTGTCCAAGGGGACCAGACCGTGCTGCTGCTGCAGGTAACTGTCCCGGCACTTTTGGTAAATTTCTGAGGGGTAACGGGATAGGGTGCGTAGCGGGAAGATGGGTTAGATGGGACAGGGGGGCGAGCCGGGTGGGGTGCTTTGAACCGGGTCGAGGGGAACTGGATATCAACGTACCATCAAAGGTCACAATAGGGAACCCGCGGGTGAGGTCTGGCAGAGAAGGGGGAAGGTGAGATTGCAGCATGGGTGGAGGGTATAGTTTTAGTATTGCTGCTGGGCTGGTGAGGAAGGGGCGTGGAGCGTCCAAATAGAGCGCAGGGTGAGGAGGCTTACAACTCTCGGATCGCGCCACGTCGGCCGCCAGGAACTTCCAGTACGGAGCATGGGCTCGTTTCACCAGAGCTACCGTCTCCAAGCACGCCAGTGACGGGGTGAGCGGGGGAAGAACGGGGAGCGAGGGGACACCTGGGTTGAGGTAGTGGAACGGGAAGGAGGGTGGAGAGGTCAAGTTGGGGTGAGTCGATCGCTTATTAGGGTGGGTGGGCTAGGGGAGGGTAAAGGGGGCGACTCTGTGATGTCTTACCGTTTGCCGAGGCTGGTTGAGGGCCAGGTGCCGGAGCGTCCATGTTGGTGTTGAGGAGTACCTCCACACAGGCCAGCGCCGACTCAGCGGTGGCGTCCAGACTGTACCCGCCCTGTCGTCGGTGGTAGGTTAGTAGGATGGATCAAATACGGATTGGTTAATGGGTAGCGAGGCTAGGCGAGTGTACAGGACGGTCCCGCACGACAGGGAAATCGCTCAGGTCTGGGATACTTACCTCCAACGCCATCACCAGACGGCCGCCGGCTAAAGACTTGAGCAAGTAGGTCATATGGGCGTAGCCGGCTGGGGTGACATTACACTCGCCGATCGTGTCGCCTAGGTAGGTACGTGGACCAGGTGGTGTAGATGTCAGCAAAGAAAAAAAAAAGGTAAGCCACAAGTGTTCGGCCACAGGTTAAAATGACGGAGGCCGTCGCCACTGGGACCGGGGGATAGTCCCTGCGGAATCCGAGAGTGGGTATACCTACCGAGGGCTGCGTCAAATCCGCAGGCGACAATAACCAGCTCTGGGGCGAACTCGCGTGCCATGGGCATGATAATGGCTTCAAAGGCGTGAAGATAATCCCGGTCGCCCATCCCGGCGCAGGGCCAAGCAATATTGACGGTGCTGGGAGGAAAAATCGGAGCGAGTGGACAACAGATGGGACGTAAGAAGTCAGTAAGCGGGGAAGTGGAACGACGTGGGGTCCGGCGCCTTCCTTTAAGCTCACTTACCGACCAGTCCCTCTGTCGGCGCCCACCACGTCGCAGGCGGCCACCGGGGAACTTGGATAAAACTCGCCGCCCTCGTAACGATGCAGAGAAACGTAGAGCACGTCAGGACTCTCAAAGAAGGCCTCTTGGATCCCGTTGCCGTGGTGCACGTCCCAGTCGACCACCAGGACCCGGCCTACGCCCAGATGGTGCTGGGCGTGACGGACAGCAATGGCCACGTTGTTGTATAGACAGAATCCCATGGGGCCCACCCGCTCGGCGTGGTGCCCCGGGGGGCGGATCACAGCAAACCCGTTCCGCACGCGGTCCTGGACCACGGCGGTACACAGTTCGATGAGACCGCCGCAGGAAAGACGGGCACAGAAGGCAGATTCCGGGCAAAGATAAATGGAATCATACTGGTCGGCCAGCTTCTCCAATTGCAAGGGTGAGAGGCCTGTGGCAGGAGGGGGGCGAGCGCGGGAAACACGGGCGGGTTTAGCGGTCCTCAACAGGGTCGGTAAGAGACTGGCGGGCCCATAGCTTGTTCCCTGGGTGTGGTCGCCCAGGTCCTCGACGGTACTTACTCGCTGAATTAGTGATGGCGTCGTGGTGATCGCGGTCGTGGAAGAGCAGGATATCCTCAGCTGTGGCCTCCCGGGCGTCGATACGGAGGCAGCGATTGACACAGCCAGCGCGGGTCAAGGCCTCAAAGATTCGCCAGATGCGGCGCGGATCCTCCGGGTGCGAATCCTCGGGGTCCTGCGAGGCGTGGAACTTCATGCGGACGTCATAGACGAGGCCGGTGGTACGCGGCACATTGTCCGCCGCGGGTGGGTGAGCGGGCAGCATGGCGACCTTGGGCAGGAACGTTGAAAGTGGAAAATGAACACAAGGCGCGATGGGATGTGGGGAGGGGTGTCGGTGTGATTGGGGATGGACCGAATGACCTCGGCCCGTGGTGAGGTCTATGGAGTAGGAGGGGAGAGGGTACGGGTTTAGGGCACGGACTAGTACTGACTGGGCGTCGGCGGTTGACGTGTTTTCCTTTTTTGTTAGCCTATGGAACCAGTGGGCCTGACTACCTTGCTTACAGTTCCCATCATAATTAATTATAAAAAAACGCCGGTACGCCACGGGTGGCGCCTAATTCAGGACGGTGTGGCCAAGTATGGTTGTGTCAACGGAACTCGCCTGGCAGTGTGCCCAGTTGGTAGGGGACGACGCTAAAGGCAAACCGCCATCAAGGGACTAAACAGTAAGCGGCCCGCCCGTGGGAGAAGCGAGCGATACTAATCCCTTTAATGGCTTTATCTTAAGAGAAGGCGTTCTACATGTAGCGAAACTCTACCGGTTGAGCAACTAGGTTTAGCCCGGACCGGCAATATTGGCGGTCGCGTATAGCCCACAGGTGCATCACCATTGTACGACGGGAGACCTATGCGGGCCTAAAAGGGATCCCTAACTGGTTGAGGGAATTTATCTGGGCACAGTAAAGGGGAAACGGAGGCGTCGGGTACCCTATCGTCTTCCGGGCGTGGGGAACCCGGTGACATCCTATCTAGGCAAATTAGCTATCGTGTCTAGATTCGATAATATCGGGGGCGCATGACTAATTAGTGCGGGGCTGCAGCAAACGTGATTAGTTTGATAAAGTCTATAAGGTCGCGGACAGCCACTGACATCCCGTCCAGTGTTGCGATCTCTGGTGCCTGTGCAACCCAGTCCATCTACTCGTGGTTGGCCGTGAGGGACCTATGCTAAACTGACTATGCGACAGCCTGGGCTGGACGTGATAGCAATGGGGAGGGGGCTGCGCACCGATCGGAAAGCAACTAGACGTGTTGAATGCGCTCTATTAAGAGAGGCGGACCGGTTAAAATAAGGAGATATGGGTGGGGTGGGAAGGGGGAGGCCACGAAGGTCGAAACTACCCCCGGTTCACCAAGCGTGATGGCTGCCTGTGGATAACGTGCTACACATCATTTTCCCCCTTCTGTATTTGGACGCGCAGGTCATAGCCGTCAGATAATTGGGTTCAGATACTAGGTACCGGCTGTCCCGGTCCTGTCCTTATTTGGATCCTCGGCTTTAGTCGGCCCGATACCTTCACCCCTCGCCTTCTCTCTAACTATACTTTGATTATTGGGACTTGGTGTGCATTGATTTCACTCGGTATCCAAGAGAAAGAGCGGCGAGGACGACATCGTGATCTACCATTAGACGTGCCATGGAAGGCCACTCCACGTCAGCAGCTGTGTAGCTATATACTTTAAAGCTGGCAAGCCCATGTCTGCCTCCAGATTCACAACATTGGCCACACACTGTTCAGCAGTAACTCTTAAATCCACTCCCCCCAATTTAATTTTGGGTTAAGCTCCGAGGTTACCACCAGCACCCTAGGAACCGGGGAGGGGGGTGTCCAGTGGATGACACCATCATATCGACCACATTGGAATGGATACTTCTCCTGTCTTCACCACCTGAACAAACAGTACCGCCGACGATGGAGTAAAATATTTTACCAACACAGATTCTCCATGATTATTTTTCTCACCATGGTTAACCGCTCGTTCCAGATTTAGTAGCCAGCCGGGATCCCATTATTGTGACCCAATACGGGATGGGTTGCTTTGTTGTATGAGCTGCCGAGGGTGAGTGGTGCGATGCCAGGGGATTGCCTTTAGTTTGAAGGATCGGCCCCGCTTCCCTTTTGCCATTAGCGGATATTATCTGAAACGTCAACAGGTTGTCCACCCACCTCCCCCTACAGTAACGGACATTGGGTGCGCAGGGTTGCGCGTGGTGGTAAGTCTCGCTGGTAACCGACTGGACGGAGGGATAGCCAAACTACCCGATTGGAGCGGTGCAAGGCAAGATGGCAGGTTCGTCCCGAATCTGGCCTTGTTGGGTTTGCTATGTTGAAGCGATAAAGGGGGTGGCCGCCCTAGTCAAGACCAGGGAATATCACGTGCCCTAAACACATCCATGTGGTTTGGTTTTGCCAACGAGCCAAGGTTGAGAGGCAAGAGTCCTCTTGTCGGATTGAGGCGACATCAAAGATTCCTACTACGGTTGACGGGGTAGTAGTGACCGCGAGTGACAACGAATGCAATGCATCCCCTTGATTGGCCCACTCATCGGGGCTAGTATGAAAAAATATATATGCCTTGTCAGCGTTTCGCATGCGTTGCTGCATGGCGCTGGGCCAGGGGCCAGGTACCTCAGGAGGTAGCTAGTCGGGAAACAAGGTGTAATGGAAATTTTGCTGGGTTCGTAGACGTGACCGACCGTTTGCAAGTGACTAAATCTGGAGGTTCAGTTAGCTGGGGGGGGTAGTAGACCAGGGCTACTCTTCAACTATGATTACTGTGGTCATACACACTGCCCTCCCTACATCGCCTGGCTCATGGTTAGTTGACTCGATAAATCCGGTCGTCTCATCCTCGTTGTGCCCTTCCCCCCCCCAGCAGCACCGGCCTATTCTGGGTTGTGAAGGGCCGGGGCCTGATCCACCCTGTACAAAGCATCCCCTCAGTGGCCAAGACAGGAGGCTTTCACTGGCCCCAGACTCAGCCCTGTGGCATTGGTCACACAAGACCTAACAGCCATCCGGTGGAGTGGCAGACAAAAATTTCTGAGCGACTGGCGAGCGGACACCAAAACAAACGACCGGCAGCGTGGCCACCCGCGTCCGCCGCGAATGAAGTAGGCAAGCCAAGATAAAAAGGGGGATGAGAACAGTGAGGATTACTGACAATCCATAGCAGCCAGTGATTGGGACTCCGTCGAACATAGATTGGCTGGTTGGCGGAGAGGCAAGATCGTCCGAGTAGAGCGACTTACACGGTCGGGGTTGGTCCACCGACTCATTCCACTAAACACCCTCCTAGGAGGTGCAGATCCACCGCTGAGGAGAGGCCAAAGGAGATGGGGAGGGAGAGGAGGACACCAACGGCCAACCGCCTGGCTACACGAATCGCTGGGGCTGGTGGAAACCAACCCATGACAGGAGGTGGCGGCGGGACGGAGAGTGAAGAGGGGGGAGGGATGGTGGGGTTATCCGCCAGGCAATCGCAAGACATTTCTTCGATTCCCCAACGGTGGCAAAGGCCATTCATCTGCGCATCACTTAGGCGGAGGAGCTGGGCCCGCTCACGGCCCGGGCACTAGTGCGTCTCATCACTGGGCCATCTCTCCTCGGTCGCTCAAAGTGCGAAAAACGCCCACTTTACTCCCATCTTCCTATACGAAATGCCTCCACCCCCTCCCCCTTCCAAGAATAATATCCATTCGCGTTGGAGATGGACAGAGAAAGAGAGAGAGAGAGAGGATTGGGGATCGCCACCAACATTGCTCCCCTTTCCATCTCTAATTTTTGCCACCCCACATCCCGTCCGCCACTGACGGCCCCCCTCCTACCATCCCTCCGATTCACCCACTTCCCCGCCTCGCCTTCACCCCGCCTCGTTCTCCACCTTGTTGTCACCCTCCCCCCACCCCTACATATAAAGTACTTGCCGCCCACCGGCCTCCCCTCCACATTCCATCACCACCTTCGCCCTGCACATTTGTTTCTCCCGCATTTCGGCTTGTAACCACCACTTTTCACGACCATTCTTCTTTATACCCACTGTTACGACCTTCCCGTCTAATCCCCTTATCGTCTCACCATGCAGTCCGTCATCGCCTTCGCCGCCATTCTGGCCGTTGCCGCCGCCCAGTCCAGCGCCGACGTTGCTTCCCCCGTCTCCGCCGCCCCCGTCCCGACCGTGGCCCCCACCGCCGCCGAGAAGTGTGTCCAGAGCAACAACTGCGGTACCAACACCGCCTGTGTTGCCGCTTGCTACGGTGTCCCCGCCCCCACTGAGCAGCAGGCCAACCAGACCGCCGAGTGCTTCGCCAAGTGCCCCCAGACTGGTGACATCAACACCATCGCCGACTGCCGTAACAGCTGCATCAACAACAACTACCTGGTCACCTCTGCCGTCAAGCAGCCCGCCGCCTCCACCTCCGGCTCCAAGCCTTCCGGCACTCAGTCCGGCTCCAAGGCCACCGGCACCTCCGACTCCGAGGAGGAGGAGTCTTCCGGTGCCGCCTCTGTCGTCGCTTCCTTCGCCCTGGCCGTCCCCGCCCTGGCCGCCGTCTGCATGCTCTAAGTTCTCATCCCAGATCTCATCTTGGTTCCCCTCCTTCCCTCGGCAGCCGTGCCGCTTGGCCGGTGGGCCGCTTGTATGCTAGAAATCGAATGTGTCCGACCCGCGAATCGTGTCTGTGTGTGTGTCTGTAACCTAATCACCGGATCTGGAAGTGACTCCTGACCTGAATATGGTCGCCGTTTGCAATAAATCAACCTGCCATTGCGGGGTAGTATCCGGTATATGGGCACGTTCTACTTCGGCCAGTGTGATTTGGGGAGGGGTGGGAAACCGCGAGTCCCCGTGTTGATTGACTGTTGCTCTCTTCCACTGCGGGGGTGTCTTATTGTTCCACCTGTCTGAAATAGGCATCTTCATTCCAGCTTTCACCCACGGCTATTTATAGAGGGTGCATCGACCAACAAATGCCCCTCCCGCCTGTTGGAGCTGGGTGGGGCAACAAATGAGTGGAGGATTACCGCACCGGATGTGGTGGCTGTTGATTTTTTAATCTCTCAGTGGTCAATTCGCAATTCGGAGCAACCTCTGGACAGTATTCCCCCAACCACGCGGGGCTAATATTTTAGATCCCATGGTTTACTTAAAGGCATGCGTTACGTAAAGAGGAAGCCGTTTACGGTGACAGTGTGTGCCACCTGGTACCATTTCCGGAAGACCGATTCTTTACGGGCCAGCCTTAGTGGGTGAGAGTTGTTGAGGGCCAAGTACCGCCATTGTTGTGGGGTAGTCTAATGGTCTGTACCACGCCCGGCTGCTCGACGGGAATATTCCAAGCGAAATTATTGGGCCGGCTGTAAGAAACGGCGCCCCAATAGTTAAAGTGATCCAATACGCTCCACTGGGTCGCCGGGAGGCTCATACTGCACGCCGTATGCTCCGTTCCAGGGCACACCACCACCTGTCCATCTCCCTGCCGGATCCACACCTCGACACCGTGATGGTGGAACCCCCAGGCCTGAAAAGGCACGTGTGGCACTACATCGCCCCGGTTGACGGCGCGGTGAGTGAGTACCCGGAGCGACGTGTAGTACTGTGCAAACGCTACGTTCCCCACTCGGGGCTCACCGTATGTGTACACCTGTAAACGGGCCGCCCAAGTGGGTTCACGGGCGACCAGGTAAGTGGTGAACAGCACAGCCTGGGCCGCACCCAGCGAATGGCCTGTGATGGCGATCTCGTAGTCTGGGTACGCCGCCGTGTGCATGCGCAAGGCCACTAGGATCGAGGGGGCCCCATCCAGCGTCGAGGCCAGGAAACCAGCGTGGACCCAGGCCGCAGGCGCTTCCGGCGGCCAAGGGGACGCCCGGATATCTAAGTCGGTCAGAAACGTGCGTAGGTTGTCAAGATTAGACCCTGTAAAGGCCAGAATCAGAGTACGGAGCCGGTCTGATACAGCGACGTAACATCGTACCGACGAGTGGGGCAGGTCGACTTGGGCTAGGAAGCGGGTGCCGTCGGCTTCCCCCACGCAGTGCCGGCAGGTCCAGTCTGTGACATTCTCATAGGCAGCCATGGCGTAGCTGGGTGAAGCAACCGTGACGGAGGATGGCGCGGCGGAAAGTGAGCTAGGAACCGGGCGGGGTGTTGCTTGGGGTTGGTTCCCCATGGCAGGCACTCAGGCCACTTACTAGGCATAGGTCCGGATTCTGGCGACATCCACTGGGGATATGGGGGCTGGGAGTGGGTCTGCGCTCAAGTTTGTGGCATTACGAGGCAGGGACCAGGTCATCGGCACAGTCAGGGTGAGGAGGGCGAGACACCACTGGACGGCCGTCTGCAGGTTGAGGCGAGTAGTCATACCGTTGGTTGCCAACAGGTGGTTTTGTAGAGGTGGTCAAATCTGGTGCGCGGAGTAGACCGTCAGTTGCGATCATCAATTTTGCTAAGCGCTTACCTGGTACAGCATGCTCAATGGGTTGGGGGCGGGTGTGAGGAATCAACGGTGGATGGAGGGGAAGTAGGTATTAAAGGTAGGTGTGGTTTCGGGTCAACTTAGAAACATAGTATGGAACTGTCAAATTCTCTTTGGGGAACAGGAAACGCGTGTGCTTAAATAATATAATGAGGTGGTAGCGATGGAGCAACTGGTGGCCAAGGAAAAGGATGGCGGGCGGCCCGGTGGTAAGTATCAAGCGAGTTTAGACCCATAAACGCCTTCGCGCTAGGGATACCAATGCGCCAAAGCTGCCCGGTGACCCATCGGTTGGACTGTCATCGGCTCTTAATATCGTGTGCTCCGTACGCATGCGTGCCCAGAAGAGGTTAGTAGGAGATCATCCACTTTTACAGGCTGCCTCCAAAGTGTATAGAATCTGAAACAGGAAGTGTGAAAATCTGGTTTATTTTTATGAATCCTAGGGGCATCGGACACGACACGTCAAATGGCCTAGACCATTATGACATGGGGTTGTTTATCGCAGGCCATTTTACGATTTAGCATATCTACTGAACCAATTTCTCACGCCTCAGCCCATGTTCAGCCGAGGTTTTTTTTTAGGAGGCTGCGCGGGTCGTTTGATTATTTTTCTGGAATTACCATGTAAAGACATTTATTCTAAGCCTATCGCTAAATTTCCTCCCACTGCCCATTATAACCCTACAATTTCCAAGGGGATACTCTGTTCCCATACGAGTTATGTTTCCTCACAGAAGGCAACCCTCGCCTTGGTCGCTCATCGGACAGGGTTGACCCATTTTACACAGACATGGGTTGAGCCCCGGCTAGAGTTAACGCCCCGACCTACCCATAGACGGTCACCCCGGGCTCGCCACCATTCCCCTAGTTATATACACACCGTCCTACTCAAATATCTAAAGCACCCTATATTATGTGGTCCCAAAATAACCCCTACCAACGGCCGGTATTACTATCGGATATTTTTTGCGGCCGACTTCCTGGGAGGCTCTTTCAAGGCCAGAAATTACCAACGACAAGTCATTACCATCGCTGGAATGGAGGGGGTTTTTTTTACTACGCTTCAACTAGTCCCGGCCGCCAGAGGTGAGGTTTCAATCGCGGTTCAGTGCCACTACAGGCCCACTGGGGCTGCGAAGTATTCAGGTATTGTCGATTGATTTATACACCAGAAATCGTTAATCAAATCGGGGCGCGCAGCTCTCCTGCTATCTAACTGACAATCACTCCATGTAGTGTAGGTTACATATTGTGGTTCGGACTGGTGTGATGGTGAACGGAAGGCCAACATCCGACCCAGGCTACTGCCATCACAGTACTGTGCCAAACAATAGCATTACGGCCACATTGGTCAACGTCTAACTCCGTAGGTAGCCTGGTTTACCCTACAGCCTTGGCCCGAGGTCCTGTGACGATTAGTAGTTATTCACGACCATCAGCCAGCGGCTGATTGGCACCCCATTTCCCACATTGGCGGTGGCACTGGAGGCTGGAGAATCAAATCTCGCCGTCGTTTAGTCCGGTTCACCTAAAGATTAACTAAATCGACAGCTAGAACTGGCTTGTCGTACGGTCCCAGTGGGTAGAGAGTGCTTTAACTGAAGAGCGATGTCAGTAAAAAAAATCCGAAAGCCTTTCACATCTTGGGTTCCCGTTGGCCAGAGCGTGACTACCGCTTGGGGGCGAGGGCGTCTCGTACGGTCGTGGCGTCGGTGGATCAGGCGCGCACTTGATCCGCCCCCCCAAAAAAAGTTGACGGAGTAGAGGGCAGTAAATATCCCAGACAGGGGCGGGGAGTCGACCTTTCGGTCGAATTGCCACGCATGTGCCCTCGGATACAGGCGACCGACCACCAACGAGCGGGGCGCTTCCCACCAGTTTATATAAACGGGCGATTTACGACCAGGGAAGTGACTCTGGCGCAGCCACAGGCCCGACCCGTTAAAGTCGGCATTGTGATATGATCGTGGACAAAGTTTATGGTTGGCAGGTCCCCTCAACTTGCGACTGGGCTGGTCTCCAGCCTTTTTGGGGTTAGTCCGTTTATGGAGTACGGGAGCCCGGCGATGGTCCCTGCAGCTGAGTAAGGGTCTGAAATGAAGCTTAGCCTTGTAGGCGCGGATACGAGAGAGCGACCTGGGATTCGCGGATCCTCTAGCCTGGCTCGGCTGAGCCACTGGGTATACTAGAGCGGAGCGCAAGCTGCAATAAACAGAGGAGAAGAATGTCGGTTGACCTTCATTCGCTCCCACTTGTACCAACCGCTGGAGTGCCTGGAGCGACCCGAGACGGGAGCCAAATCCTGCCATGGCCTTCTGAAGAACTTACTAAACCTTCGTAATTACTTCCTAGCACGTCAGTCGGTCGCCTCGCACGCGGGTGAATGATGGATTGGCACTTTTTCCTCGCTGTCATGGTGTGGCCGATACCTGCTTTGAGATTTTCTGTAGCTCTAATGGGGAGGGGGCCAACAACCTTACTTGCCCTTCTACCTGGCCTTGGCCAGGCCGTGTGCGCCATTATCCCGCTTCTTGACCATCTAAACCGCGTACCGTTGGTGTTGGGCGTGCACGCACTACGCCTAAACCTAAGTATTAGCCGCTTTCCCCACCCAGCGGCATTGCCCTCTGTTCGCTCCCATCTGCACTCGATAGGACACCACTTAACCTTGCCCACCTCCATCCCACGGTTACTGCCCATTATTGACGCCATCCCGCGCCGCGCTTCGGGCATGCACCCCTTGTCCGCTACCACATTCCCCTGTCCGTTTCTCCTTGCCTAATCTCCCAATCCCGACCGCTATGCCATGGCCGCCGGCCGGGCCCCGTCTAAACGTACCGTGACCTATGTCATTGGGCTCCCTTCGGCCCGCAGCACCCCCGCTCACCTACTCGGGGTGAACGCACTGGCCCTCGACCCGCACGCCGCCTGCTTACCACCTAGCGACCTACCACCAGCCCAGGTTGGCCCTTCCCGTGGAGCGCTCTATTCGGCGGGCCGCGATGGCATGACCCTCGCCTGGGATCTCGATTTTGCTGCCCTGCCGGCTCCGCCGGGCGAGACGACCCCAACCCCGAGATTCCGGGCGGCCTCCCAGCACCACGCTGACTGGGTCAACGCCCTGGCCCTCTGTGCCGGAGGCAGCGCCCGTAAGTGACCCGTCCATACCTCCACCCTCTCCTCCCCTCCCACTGCGGTCCCCGTGCAGAGCTAACCTCTTCATACTTGGACCACCACTCACCGCACCACCTTTAACCCCCATGCAGTCGCCAGCGCATCGTCAGACCGCACCGTCAAGCTGTGGCGACTGCCCGACCGCGGGAAATTCGCAGAGTCCAGCCCACCTGTCGTGACCCTGGGCTGCCACGCCGACTACGTCAAGGCCCTCGCCTACGCCGACCAGGCCGGCTGGCTGGCCAGCGGCGGACTGGACCGCCAAATTCACCTCTGGGATCCGGCCAGCCCGCGCAGCGCCCCACTGCTGAGTCTGACCGACGCGGCCTCGGTTTACACCCTCTCGTGTACCCCGAGCGGCAATCTACTAGCCTCGGGCTCGCCCGAAAAGTTGGTACGCATCTGGGACCCGCGCGCAAACCGATGCGTCACTAAGCTGACCGGCCACACCGACAACATCCGCACCGTCTGCGTCAGTCCCGACGGGGAGCTGGTTCTGTCCGGCTCGTCCGATACCACCATCAAACTGTGGTCCTTAACCGCTGGCCGCTGTATCTCTACCTATACCTACCACGCCGATTCCGTGTGGTGCCTCTACTCGGATCACCCGCGCTTTAACTATTTCTACTCGGGCGGTAAGGACGGCCTCATTGCAAAGACCATGACCAACGGCGTTCGCATGGCCGTCCCGGCCGCCCCGCGTCCCGGTGCTCCCATGCCGCTGGGCCCGCCCGCCATCCAACCCCCTACAGAGTGCGAGAGCGTGGCCTTGGCACGGGAACCCTGCGGTATCGTCAGTCTGGTCGCCGTCGGACAGAGTCACGTGTGGACGGCCACTACCGCCGCCGACGTCAGCTGTTGGCGTGACATTCGCAACGACCAGCCCCAGGGCCTGGCCGACCCGACCGGTGCCCCTACCACATGCCCACCGGCGTCATTGGCGGCCCAGTTGCTCGACACGGCGCCCGCCCCAGCCCCGTCGTCCACGGTACCCTTTCCTCACCTGGACGACACGCCGCCCTCACCCGTCCCTCCGGCCGCTTACCTCGGTGACCGATGGGTCAGCGACACCCCCGAGCCCGCCCCCGTATACCCTCACGGGTCCTCGGACTTGCATGCTTACACACTTAACGGCGAACCAGTCGGCTCCCTTACCGAGGACGGCACGGACCCGAACCTCGATAGTGGTAACCTGGCTGTGGTCCGCGCCCACCCGGACGCCGTCATCGAAGGTAACCACGGTCTGGTGCGCTGTACTGTACTCAACGATAAGTTCCACGTCATCGCCCTCGACACGGCCGGCGATGTATCCCTCTGGGACCTCATGCGCTGCCGCCGGGTGCGGTCACTCGGGCCTTTGACCCAATTTGTCCCACCTACGGGCCGTAGTGTCCGCTTTGATTCCGAACCACCACGCTCCGTGCTCAATGAGGCCTGGGAGCGCTGTGTCGAGCAGCTCAATACGGACGACGTGCTGCAGGCCTGGTGCGTCGTAGACACCAAAATTGGCGCCTTGTCTGTACACCTCGACATTGGCCGCTGCTTCGATACGGAACAATACGCCGACCTCCTGCTGGCCGCGCCCCTCGACGAGGTTGACGACGACGCTGTCGGCCGGTCACCGGCCGAACGCACCCTCAACCGCATCCACGGACCCACCATCCTCGATTCCGGCCGCTCTGACCTACCCATGGACCAGCGCATGAATGTGGGCCGCTGGGTCCTGCGCTATCTGTTCGAGGGGTACACGGACACCCGCCTGACGCTGGGCGGGGTTAATGAGGCCCTACAGCGACCCTTTACGGCCCGCCCGCCGCTGGGAGCCGCCGTCGCCCGCCCGTTTCCGTCCCTCGCCCCCGTCACCATACCCTCCACCACTTCCGCCGCCCCACTGCCCAGTTCAGATGAGGCTTCCGAAGCCGAAGGTAGCGTGTCATCATTGTCCAGCGCCACTTCCAGCCCCCGGGCTCGTCCCACCGAGGACACGGTTCCCCCCACGCTTCCAGCGCCGACCGCTTTGCCCAAATTCCCAGCCAGCCGCGCCTTGTCGATCAACCGGCCTAAATCGTCCAGCCTGTCCAAAGTGCTGACCGATCCTCCACCGACTGGCACTGATCCCACTACCTCCACTCCGGTGCCGCCGTCCGATGAGCCGGTCCGACCCTCACCGCGGCTCACCCCGGGCGTTCGGCCTGGCCCACCCACCGAGTCACCCACAGCCGATGTCCAGCGCAAACTCCAACAGTTTATGCGTGTACCAGGCGAAACATTCGAAACCCTGTCGGCCAGCTCGGTACCCTCCCGACTGCACAACGCCCGCGTGCCGACCAGCGAGCCCGACCCGGGGAGCCCCCTGCCCGCCCCGGCCTCCCCCGGCGCTGCGAGTCCGTCTCGGTTTATGGATAAGCTCAAGAACTTATCGGTGCGCCGGCGCCGGACCACCAGCAGCGCTACCACTGCCACGTACCCTCTACCATCTATTGACGATATGCCGCCGCCGCCGGCAATCGACCTGGCTACGCAGCTCGGCAGCTCTGTCAGCGTCCTCCCGACCGCGGAGCCGGACGGCGAAACGGGGGAAACCTTGGCGGTGTCGCCCCTCCCGTCCACTACCCCACCGCCCAACCCTGCCGGCACTGTACCGGTTCCTACCACCGACCCGAGCCCGCCATCGTCGTCTATCCCCTCGACAGCTGCCCCGGAGCCCGTGTTTTCCTCCGCCCCGCAGCAGGCGGCCCGATCCCCGGGTCCGGCCAGTCCAGGCTCCCAACCCTTAGTACCCGTCCATATTCCGCCCCAACGTTTCAACATCGACCGTAGCGTCCTCTACCCTTACAACGAGTGCCCACCCTTGCTGATTCCGCCAGACACCACTTTATTAATATTTGAGGAATCGGCCGACTCCTCCGCGTCCTTTCCGTTGTACCGCGGCTCGGTGGGCACATTCCTTCGCATCAAGCGCGTCGTTACGGACGCCAAGTACCAGGCATCGCGCCGCGTAGTGGCTGCCACCACCCCCGCCCCCGTCGAGGACGGCCGTACTTTACCCACCTCCCCGGCACTGGATATTCAGGTTCCGGTTCGCACCCTGCGCAGCCTAGAGTATTTTGAGAGCGTGGCCCCGTCCTGGTTGCTCGATTTTTTGCTGTGTAACCACGCCCCGCTCAAGGAACCCGTCAAGCTCAGCTTCCTGATGCGACCTCGATCCCACCACGCCGTCCGTTACGCCGGAGACCCGACCAAACCGGCGCCGCGCCACCAGGGCAGCATCCGACTGGTGGCCAACCGCCTGCTGCGTGTGCGCAAAGTGCTAGCCTACGCGGTAGAGAAGCTCGAGATCCTCCCTCCACCAGCCGCGCAACTCTGGACCCTTCAGGAACAGGATCGCCGTCGCCGCGGGATCAAGACCCTCCACCGGCCTGGGCAGTTAGGGCCCGACCCGCCTCTGCCCCGTGAGATTCCGCCCGAGGTGTGGCTCGAGGTCCTGTGCGGTGACCAGATCCTGCCTGTCACGGCGACATTGGGAACCGTCAAGCGGCACGTGTGGAAGTCGAGTCAGGACATTGTGTTTGAGTACCGGTACAAACCTGTAGCCGACCCAGATACAACGTCATAGCGTGGGGCCTGATTCTAAAAAACGAGCAAACCATAATGTATGTTGTATGAAATGCTTTTGTGTAGTCTATTTTTGGGCCTTCTATGTCGTTGGGTATCAGACCCTAGCTGATTATAGATTATAATGGATGATGGGAAATGGTCCCGTCCAATGGGGCTGGGAAGCTCAGACCATAGAGCTGCATATGAACCCTAGAGGTATCGTACAGTGCGCATCGAATGGTATCCCTAATTCTGCAATCGAACCGTTGCCTGTAGGGTATCTGTTGGTAATGCGGTGTAGTTTAGCGTTCACGGCTTTGCCAATCTCAGTTGCTAGGTATGATGTATTAATGGCGAACTAGTATCTACCTAATACCTCCAGTATAAATCAGGGCATTAAAGGTTGCCAGGTGCCTGCACGTTGGCCTCAGGGTTTACTTTTTGATGCGTAGATTGAAATGGTTAGCCCACAAGTAGTGCCGTTGGTTGAAATGTACGTCTGTCAGGAGTTAGTTAGTTAGCGTTCCTGAACGTAGCGCAACACTTGGTCAGGTATACCACCACACCTAACCTAAGGTAGAGAACTACAGGTACCGCCAAAAATTTCGGTGTTCTCAAATCTAAATGGCGTGTGTTCATTATAGCTGCCATCGCCCTGTACCCCCTGGTGAGCTCTTTCTACCCAGCTGTCATAGTAGATTCCAAAGCCATTTGGCCGGAGTGTAGTTAGCTTCGATTGCCAGGCGTTCACAATCCTCCTCCAGTGTACTGAACTTCTTACCCCTCAGCCGCTGTTTAAAATCCCTGAACTGCCAGAAGCTGCAGGGGGCCAGGTCAGCAGGACTGTAGGGAGGGGCTAAAAGAAGTTTGAGTTTAGAGGTGAAGATGTTGGCCTGGGTAGCTGCAGCACAATGTGGTAATGCATTATCATGGTAGAGTCATGGAAGATGATGAACCAGACTTCCACGTGCCTCCACCTAGGCCTGGACCATGGGCTTCAGCCCGTACTCTACATAGAGTTTGGCAGAGACCTTGAAACCAGAGGGGCTTGATATTCAGGTGTAATAGGCCACGCCTGGTGAGAAAAAAAAGTCAGCATCACCTTGGGTGTGGCATGGCCTCAGTGGGTCTGAGTTGGGATTGGGCCACCTCTATGACACCACCTCCGGCGACTGGAACCAGCAGGGGGATCATAAATGCTCACCCATATCCCATCAGCCGTGACAATGGAGTCCAGCAGGTAGTCACTGGCCCCACTGAACTCCCCAGGAACTCGGAAGTAAAACGTACCCGCTGGTTGTGCTGGTCGCGGGTGAGGTCAAGGGAAATCCCGAGATTGAAAGGACTGTGAAGCTCCAGGTCCCTGCGCAGGACTCTGTGCATGGCAATAGGGGAAGTATGGCAGTCCCGGACCAGCTGCTCAGCAGTCAGTCGAGGGTCTTCCCCCAGCCATCTCAGGATCATGTTCCCATAATATCCACCAAGGTCATCTGATGGGCGGCCAGAACAAGGGTCATCTTCAAAAGAGTGGTGACCTGTGTGCAAGCGAGCTAGCCACCTGTAGATGGTGGAGTGGCTAGGGGCAGCCAAGCCCAGCTTGGCAGTCAAAATAATAAGAATATCCTCTACCTTGCGGCCCTCCAGATAGTAAGTATAAAGGAGGACTCATACATCACGCCTGGTTAACTTGGGTGGAGTGGGGGAGGGGGTTTGAAAAGTAGACATGGTGGATGGTTAAAAAAGGAAGCTGTGAAGTCAGAAATGGTTTATACCAATCGACTCGGCATCGTTGGCTCTCCTAAATTTTATCTGAAGCGCTGCGACCTGAAACCTCCAGCTTAAAATTGTCAGACAATTTGGTTACACCTATAATACTACCTTCTGAATTTGCGGGACTTGCACCTTCAATTACACCTTCCGCAAAGCTGGTATCGCCCTCGCTCGTCGGATGGGCACTATTGTGGCCATCTGTCCGCTAAACATGACAATGGCGCCTAATTCTTGGCGTTAAAACTGCTGCGCTTTGTTTACTCTGTACCGTCTAAGTCCAAAGGAGGCCGGCCATCCTACCACCTAAGGTTACGTCAGGTCTTTTCCTGAAGCATATAATGTACATTTGATAATAAATAGATCCAACAAACTCCATGAAAGCGGCCTCGCACTACACTTACAGTAGGTGCTCGAGCGTCACGGGATAGTAACCCGGCGTGGTTGGCGGGGTGTCCCGCAGACTCTCGAGTGACGCAATCAACCGCAGGTTCCCAGGGTTCGATGGGGAAAACCGAGCCAGTAAGCCGAGAATCTCGTCCAGAAAGGTGGCGGCCAAGGGGATTCCGATCGCGGGGTCAGGAATGTGGCGCCGGCCGTGGAGCACCTCGATGCAGACCACGCCTGCCGCGTTAAGAGTTCCAACGAACAGTGCGGTAAAGATCTTGTCGAGGTTCTCCACGTTATAGGCTATGTGGCGTCGGAGATCTAACATGGCCTCCCAGCAGCGCTGGTCGCATAGCCGCAGGATGGCACTGGGCACCGTAGTCTCTTCGCCGCCGTGCTTGTCGGACGCTGGGCTACCGGTTCGTGGGGAAGTCGTGTCCAGTTGGTGGGGGGTCGTTCCGGTCGGTCCTGGGCCCAGGCCGTCGTCGTCATCGATGATGGTAACAGGATTATTGTTGAGGATAGTGCCATAGTAGCCCTCATTGAAGCCGTCCCCATCCTCGTCCAGCAGTGTCGACAGGGGCGAGGCATTGGGATGCGCCGTGTCCTGGGGAGCCACCACTACGCCATCTAGGTGGTGGAGGTAGATCAGGAGCAGGTAGTAGCCCTGGCCGACATACAGTTCATGCATCGGCAGCCGTTGAGGCCTGTCGGTCGCAGCGGAATCTCGGGATGGGCTCAAGTGGTAGCTGGTGACGTTTCTGAGACTCTCGGAAGTGACTCGCCACCGATCAATAGCCTGGCAGGTGCGCCGCCAGTACCGTTGCCACCGCGCAACGTCGTACCGGAGATAACTACGTGTGGTCGCCACCAAGTGAATAAGACACGACAGATCGCAGTCAACCTGGACGGCAGGGAAGTCGAAGAGTGACAGGAAAAAAGTTGGATGAATTGGGCTAGTGTTCATTTCAGAGTCGTCTCGGGTAGCCGCCGCAATGAAGCCGGGTGGGGGCTTGGGATGCCGTTGTTCCGGGTATAGGACCCGACACTCGTCTAGACGGACTGCAGGCCGGAGACCAAAAATAGTGGCATTTAGGGCATCACGCGTTATTGTAAGCCACCAGGCAATGCGGAAGTGGTTGATCAGCAGCGGGTCGCACAGCTGGGTCGCATCGAACGTCGAATTGGAGAGAGGAGGGGGCCGTGGCTTCTGGTCTATTAAATGAGCCCGCGCAACCTGGAATTGCCGAATAGCGGAGATTATGAGTGCCACCGACTGGCTGTACGCGCCTAACCTCTGACACACCTCAGCTGTAACACATAGTAGGGTGAAGGCGTCCGTACCGCCACCCCCGTCAGCAAAACGACCCACAGTGTGTCTCAGATAACTCTGGTATATACTGATAGCACCCACTGGCTGGGTGCTCTGAAAGGTGACGCGCTCGGCAAACGTAGAGATTAGGGCCATGACCACTTGAAGTTCAGGCGGCATGATGTGGTTACGCAGGCGGAGTATGACCCTTTGGTATTGCAGGTCGGCAAACTGCCCATATGCCCGATGACAAGCTTGGTAGACAACGTAGCGCAAGACTTCGGAGTGGAAGAGCAGGTCGGTGTTCGTGAACATGGGTCGGTAGAGGCTAGGTGATCGCATGTCTGGGGCTGAGGAAGCCGTACATGGTTGCGACGGGTCTGCCATCGAGGAACGGGTGAAAGGTTCTATGGCCCCGAGCTCCTCAGCCATGCGGCTTACGAAGCGGAACGCTAGGCTATGCGAAATAGCTTCCTCAGAGCCCTGTGGGCACTCCTGAGCCGTGGTTACATTCAGCATCGCAGGAACGTGTACAATTGGGTTCGTTGCAGCGGTCTCAGAGTAGCCTTTGTTATCAGGGAGGGCGAGGTCATCGAGCTGGTCAGCCGGGTCAGTTGAGGGCAACGTTGAAGGTGGGCTGGGGACTAGGGGAGGCGCCTGACAACTGGTCCCATTCTGACTGACAAAGGACGGAGGATAGGCGGAGGCTTGGGGACAATGCAAGGGAGAAGGCTGGCACGCACTAAGGCAGGAAGTCTCCGGTGTTGCCAACGGTCCTGCGGGCGGCTGGTTGTCAGCCTTGGGGATGCTCGGAGGGTCCTCAATGGCTGCACTTAGTACCGCAATAGCGTCGCAAAGACGGGCCGGGGTCAGCAGGTACTGGCACTCGAGGTCGCGCTGAAGACAACCCGTACAGTTCGGCAATTGCTTGTCGCATTTCGTCTTGCGGGTTCGGCAAGTCTGGCAGGAGAACCGGGCCCGGCGCGGGGCAGGTGCTTGCAGCCGAGCTATGGGTAGACATTGCGTATGAGGTGACATTGCTTACACAGGGAATCTGGAGAGAATGGCAGCAAAGAGAGGGGGGATATGGCGAGTCAGTGGGGATCCAAACCGCGTCCGAGGCAGGGGCTTGTGAATGGGCACGTAATGCTAATGAGGCCGGCTGGGTTCCGTAGGCCTGGGACTAGTTAGCTAGCCGGATGGGCGCAGGAAAGGGCGGGAAAGTGACTACTGCGCACCAAAAGTTGGAAAGACTTGCGAAAGAGGGTTAGGACCTAATACTTACAATTGTGCCACGTCCTTGTGGTGCTTGGACCTTCCACCGTTCAAGTCCTCATTTGGAACAGTTGGCTAAAAGTTGAAGGGTTACAGAGTGCGGTGCCGTAGAGTCCAGGGGTAGTTCCTAGGACAAGCCACTTGGCCCAGGCAATGGCTAATCCCCCACCAACCTCGGCCAACTGGTGGACCCGACTGGCTGCAAGTATTCTTCCGGACCATGTATCCTTTTCTGTCAATCCTAGTCTGATCTGCAGATCCATCAACGCCAAGTTTGCTGCGGATAAGCATCACCACAGCTATGGAAGTTGGGAACACAGGGAGGGGCGGGAGACACAGTGTGGAGTAGAAGGGTGGGTGGAGATTACTGAGGCCCACCACCAGCAGGGTGGCTGGCTTGAAATTACACTGCTATACTCCAATGGCCCAGCCAGAAGAATTTTGTATACTGGACTCACTCTGCCACAGACTAGATGATGGTTGACTGACACCAACATGTCCCAGGCAACAGCTCCACCCTTTTACTTCTAGGTGAATTCCTTTTACCTCAGAGTGTCACTGTTCCCAGTACTGGACTTTTCACTCAGTCCAAAGGACTACTTCTCCCTCATAGCATTTCTTTGATGTAGTGTAGTCTGCACAGTAGAATGTCTTTTGTGCACTATATAGTGAGTGGGGTACAACATAGAATGCTTGACTATGGCACACCTATGTATTTTGGATATATTTTATTTCTAGCTGGAAAGCTGTGACTGATGCCTCATGGAAAAGGATTGTAAACTTCTAAGGATTGAGAGTGGATAATTCCCTGTTTCCTATGCCTTAGGAAAAGGTCCTCTCAAATTCTAGCCTATATTGCAGGGCAGCCATATGAAGTTGGCCATAATCCATAGGGAGGCAGTGTAGCTGAGTGTCCATGCCCTATGGGTGTCAATCAGCAATGCTGAGATTCAAATTGTATACAAAAGCTGACTATAGCATCCATAAATGTGCCCACCATTTTTTGCCCTATTTTTGCAAAGGCAATAAGGATAAAGTGCTAGCAAAACAGGAATGAGGAATTTTCAAGCCCCTTCTGCAATTGACCAGAAATTAGATCCCTTTTATTTCCTTTGCCATTCTTATACTCACTTTACCCTGTACATTGCTCCTCCACTTGTTTTACCATGTATTCCTTTATCAATTAGTTTGTTACCAGCTTTTCCCTTAAGCCCCTATCTATTACTCAATCATCTTTATCCTTTTAATTCACAATTTTGCATTGCCTTTGGTCCTTTGTCCTAGTCCCTTGCCAATTGGCACCACCATTGATTATCCATTCACTTTTTCCACCATAGCCACAAAACCTGGAACCACCAAAAAACCATTTTTTTTCTTTGGAAGTATCCAACCTTCCTGGAGTTCTTCCTCCCTTTTATCACCTATGCTTCCCCCTTGTATCATTTGGTATTTTGTAGCACTCAGCTACCCCCTAATAGCCCCACCTTTCCCTAAGCCTTCTCCCCTACCCTGTTAACTCCCAAATTAGCCTTAAGCCACCCTATAGTGTATTGAGAAATAGAATATAATAATCACACTCCAATCAAAGTGCTGCCTAATTAGACCCATTGGGGTTGACCCCCATTTACCAATACTACACCTGCCATCATTGTTAATTATGTTTCTCCTGTGGTAGATAGTAACCTGTGTTAATAAGTATAGCAACAAATATATAAAGATAACAATAATCTTTATTAGGGTGTTCTGTTCATAGGCTTAAATAGCTGTAAAGGCTTCAACCTGAGTCATGATTAGCACCATGCAAGGTGGAAAGGTGAGTAGCTGTGGTGATTGGGAACCACCACATTAGATTATCCCAAGGTAAAGTCCAAGTCTGCTATTTTCAGAACCATAAATTCTGTGATAGTAAATAAGCTTTTAGTATGGTATTAGACTTAAGCCTAATATCAGCACAGTAGTATTCACTTTGGTCACAAGTTGGGAAAAGGTAAGTTAAAACATATGATGAATAAGAGTCTATAGTAGATAGTATGGCCCAATGCAAAGTAAAGAAAGTGGGTGAAGTATTACAGCTTAGCACTAGTAGAGGTAGCAGTGGAGATGAGCCTGGTGGCTTGCTGCTCAGCTGTTGAGGCAGGACCATTGCTAGTGTGTGAGATGGGGCTTTAATGAAGATGGGCTCTCCTATGGAGGGCCAACAAGGTCAAATGGTTGCAATATGTAGAATACTAGAAGGCATGTGGTAGAGGAGGGCATGGGACACTATGTAGACAAATGACCATAGAGATAATGAAAACAAATGAATACCAAAGAGAGAGAGAGAGAGAAGTTGGGGTCTTCCACAGCCCCTCCTCTAGGTCCTCTGGGAAGTATTGTAGTCTATCCTGGCCCAGTGGGCCTGGATACTGGTGGGACACAACAGTTGGGAACAGGGGGTGACCTTTAGGAGGTCAGTTCCTTGGTACCACCACCTGAGTCCCACTATCACAATACCTTGACTACTTGTGCCACCCAACTAGTCAAGAGACACCATGACAAAGTCAACTTCAGGGCTAATATTCCCCATGGATTTCTTCTCCATTTACCATTTGCACCCTTGTGGTGTTTGGTTGTTTACTTAAGTAACCCCACTGCACTATCAAGGCCCTTGCCTATCCCTTCATTACCTTGTGCCCCATTTCTGCCCTCCAGTGCCATACTTGCATGACTCCAGGCCCACACACTTAGTCAGTCACCTTGTACCTCCCCTCCCATCATTCCCCATCATCCTGTACCACATTACAACTGGGATGATGGGGCAATAAAAAAGCAACCTGGTTTGGATGAAGGTGGAAGCAAGGGTACTTGGTAATTCAGAGGGTGTAGCATTAAGGGGGACATGGCCATAGAACAGGGAGCAAGTGTGGTGGAGTGATGGGGTAGAGGTATAGGGAATAACAATGAACTCAAGAGTAGGGGCTGTAAGGAGAGGTGGGATACATGGATCCCTATTTTGACATTGGGCTGACTGGCTTAAGCATGCTAAGGCTCATTGGTTAACATTAAGGTGCATTTTTAATACCTCTGAAGGTATAGGTGCATCTTAGCAAGGGCGGAAAGTATACTAAATAGCCATCATGACATGGCTTAGATAAGACCAAAATAATGGGTTAATACTAGGGGGGGGTGTCATTAGTAAGGATGGGCTGTAGATAGGGAGGTGGTGGGGCATTGAAGAGTGGGGAATAGGGGGGGGGTAGCTGACCTCCTGCAGCCTGATTAGGCCATTGATCAGTTTACTAATCATTAGCCAACACCCCCTACTAAGGCAGGGATCAAGGGATGAGGATGGCTTATCTGGGAGATGGTGTGGGTCCTACTGCATGGTCAGCTTGTCCTTCTTGACCCAGTCCCATCAAGGGCCAGGTGGGAGAAGGGAGCATCTCTCAATGTGGGCCATGGGGTACTGCTCACCACAGATGCACAGCTTACAAGTGAGGAAAGTGTCACACCAGACCTTGATGGCCAAGTCTCAAAGCTCTGGGGGCTCCAGGAACAGGACTTTGTCAGGGCATGGGTTACCAGAGACTCTCACCTCCTTGCACCTGGCACTTACAGAGATATGAGCTCCTAGGGTCCCATACTTACTAGAAAAGTTGCACCTATAGAAGTCCCTTAGCTGGACCTTGTCCTGGGGGCCAGGAGGGATCTGTGGGGCCAGGGAATACAGCATGGGGAGCTGGAACTTGGGGTGCATCCTCTGAGCCCAGGCCTGGATAGAACATAGGGGGGACTAGATGGGGTCTAGATCATGTACTAGTGGACGCTTACCTGGAGATGGACCAGGTGTTCTGGGAGACATGGCAGACTGGTCATGGCATTGACAACTACTGGGCAATGGGTACTAATGGTCCAGGTAATCCCTTAGTTGAGGAGCAGCTGGAGTGGGCTCAGGAACTGCCTGGGGGTGAGCTTGGCCTGGACTGCCAGGTGAACCAGAGGGGGGGCATACTCAACCACTGGGAAGATAATGATCTTGAGAGCAGCCATCCTGGTAGATGGTGTGTTGATATTAGGCCCAAGTCTAATACCATAACCAAAAGGCTATTCTACTATCACAGAATTTGTGGTTCTGAAATAATAGACTTGGACTTTACCCTGGGATGATCTAATGTGGTGGTTCCCAATCACCACAGCTGGGCTCTATTTAATGAGTTGGTAGTCAAGTTGAATACAACTCATCTGAATGAGTGGGTACTATTACATGGTGTGATAAGACTAGAGGTGGAAAGTTGATGAGACTATGGCCCTTTCAGTTAGGCTGGGGCCTCAGTACAGAGGGAAGGGTGAAATTTACTGTGCCTAAAGAGTGGGGGAGCTCATGGTGGCAGTCTGGTCAGAGTTAATGGTTAGCCTAGTGGCTCCAGCACCAGACAAAGCTAGGGCTTAGGGGATGGAGACTGGTGCTCTTTGCCAACTCCCTCTGGCTGGGAGATTCCTGCAATGACAAGGGGGTGTTGGAAGGCTTGGGCCACCTCAAGATGAGTGGTACTCATAGTGATCTAGTAGATTCTGTTAATGGCAGTGTCTCAAGCCTGAGTGCTCACATAAGCAGGGGATTTGGGGTCAGCTGCTTTAGGGGCATCCAAGGCAGTTGGGGCTACCTGCCTATCACAACCAACATTAGGGATGGTAGCCTGCAAACCCCTGACCTAGTCAGGGGACATCAGGACCTCAGTAGTGGCATTGCCCATGCAGGCAAGGTTTAGGATGAAGGAGGTGTTGAATCAAAGGGCCTTAAGAGTCTCACACAGCTTGCCAGTTGGTTGGTGACTAATACCCTGGACATAGAGGAAGTCAGGGTTGGTAGCTGGCTCCTGTAGACTGGGCAGAGGGAGTAGATGATATTGAGGGCCACAGTTGCCTGGTCTATATCCCTGATGCCTCATCTGGCAATACTATCAGCCTAAGTGGTATAGGTGGTGGGTGGCTT
>JANBPT010000542.1:0-31602 GCA_027575765.1 Tieghemiomyces parasiticus
TAGCATTGAACTGCCTCTGTCTTTGATCTGAACAACCCAGCCTACGTGCACAAGGGTATGTCTACAATAGTATTGCAACATGAATAAATAGCAGGCCAGTTTCCTCTTCTTGGAATGGCAGTTGGCCTTTTACCTTTATTCTCATTGTCACCTTACCAGACGTCTGATTCCAAAACTAGTTACCCCTAACCCTTGTCTCCATATTACAATTGTGTGATCAGGGAACCTCTACTAGGACCTAGCAAACCCTTTAATGCTCCAACTCATGATCATGGTGGGATACCTATAGTCTGCCAATCTTTTACAGGCTAACACATTTTCTTATATTCTATAATATCATCTACACCATTAGCATTGATCCAACAAACTCCTATTATTCTATGATCACCTCCGACTTTCTATACCTTTAGTAACCATCAAGTTTTCTCTTTACATACACATATTTTCCTCTTGTTACCAATGCTACCATCCTTATAAAAGGACACCCATTTGGCACTTCACAATACAACAACAAGTATTCACTGATTTCCTCTTCATAGTATCCATTGAGACTTCTTAAACCCTGATACACCATCTGTGCTGATATTAGGCTCAAGTCCAATATCATACCCCAAAGGCTATTCTACTATCACAGAATTTATGGTTCTGAAATAGCAAACTTGGCCTTTACCCTGGGATAATCAAATGTGGTGGTTCCCAATCACTGCACATACTACCATCACAATAACCAATGTATTTTATAGAAAATATATAGAACATTGAATTAAAAGGTGGACTAAGGGTAAAAGCATGAAGTCATGGAAAGGGCCAATTGTATGGATGTAAAATAGACCTCAATCCACTAGGCTTAGTGTTATTTGTATATCTGTGATTGAGGGTACCAGCTGAGGGCATGGTATTGCAGTATGGTGCCCATAAATGGGGGCTGGCACCAACTGGACAAGCAGACAAGCAGTGAGGGTTTATTGAGGTGAAGAAGTTATGGGGCCACCCCAAGATGGCTAATGCTACACTGTGTTAGGTGGAGCTTTAATGAAGACAAACTCTCCTATGGGGAGCCAACAAGGCCAAACAATTACAAGGTATAGAATACTAGGAGACATGTGGTAGAGGAGGGCACAGGACACCGTGAAGACAAATGAAAGTAGAGATAATGAAAGCAAATGGATGCTGAAGAGAGAGAGAGGTTGGGGTCTTCCCTGACCCCTTTTCTAGGTCTTCTGGATAATGTTGTGGTCTATCCTGGCCGGGTTGGCCTGAATACTGGTGTCACAACAGTTGGGGACAGGGGGTGACCTTCAGGAGGTCGGTTCATTTGGACCGCCTCCTGAGTCCCGCTGCCACAACACATTACCCAACAATACAAGGAAGTAGATGACAAAAACGAAGACCAAGTTCATCAAGGCGGACTTGGTGGTTCATGTAGCAAGGCTGGGCTGCAAGGGTTTGTAGTTTTGGAAGAGGTTCTGGGAGGCCAAAGGTTTCTTGGGTTCGTGGGAGTAGTATTGTAACCAAAGAGCCCCCCCAGGAAGCCTCCCAGTCAAAGAAAGTCGCCTCCCTTCAGGACCTGTCTTCCTGATGGAATGTGCCAACTTCCATCACCAATTACCCTTATCCTTTGAGAACCAGGAAGGCGGCGGCCTTCAGACTTTGAAGGTGAACTCGACTTAACTTGGATCCTAACCCTCACGGAAAAAGTCCCCAACCCAAGTGCCTCAAGTTACACCAATCGGTTCCGCTTCATCGCTTGAACCACATTAATTTAAAGACGGCGAATTGGCCATAAACGATGGATTCGTCAAGTGTATATTAAATACTGTTTCTTTATTTCTAACTGGTCTGCTCACCTACGACCCGCCCTCAGTCTTTTTCTAGTTGCTCCTCCCCTCGGGCTACACACCCCGTCACAGTATGAGTTCGTGAGGAGAGGTATGGAAGGATCCTGCAAGTCGGGAAGCCGGTTGCGGAGTGGTATGCTGGTGTAGGGGACACTTTGGGTGACGTAGGCATGCGCTAGCCTAGTGTGGTTTTTTGGGCACCACATTCATATTGCTTCTTTTTAGGTGTTCATCTCCCGAAAACAATTCGCACTAAGGCATTTAATTGTCTCTGGTTGACAATTGTTGTATTTTCAGGTTCGATATCATAGTTGTTTTGTGGGGGGTATGCTTTTTATATGATTTATTGTGTCAGATACATGAGCTCCACCTAATGAACGGCGGCTGGGAAACTGACAAACATTGGGTTTTGAAACTCAATTGCAACTCTCGGCGTTTATAATTCCGAACGAAGGTAAGGGCAAGATACTTGGTAACACAGTAGCCAACCGGATGAGGCTTGCAGAAATTACAATATATAGGGGAAAAAAGGAACAAATATGTTAACCAGGCAAGGGCCAAGGGTAATAATAGTGGCAGTAGAGATGGTAGTTGAGGGGCCAGCGCCCAGGGCGCGTATCGTTACAGGGGAAGGGAGACAACAACAGAAATCGGGTTCAGGACTATTAGATAACGACGGGCCACTGGTGGGAGGTCGTATGCCGGGCGCGGTCCGACGGGGTTCGGACTGGGCGAGTTGGGACTGGGGTCGAGGTGTGGCGCTGGCGGTGGTCCTTATCGAGCGCGTGGAGCTCATAGTCCGCGGCAATTGGTTCAGCAGGCGCTTCAGGATGAGGTGAGCGGGTATGTAAGGTAGCGTTGAGCGACGCGTTGGAACCTTCAGTGGAGGGTGCGGCGGCGGCAGGATGGAAGAGGTGGAAACTGAGGGAATGCGAAGGGAGGGATGGTAGGTGCGGCGGGACACTTCCGTTAAGGGGGTCGTGGCCCGTCGAAGTGGACGGCGACAGTGAAGACTGGGAGGTGTAGTAGGAACTGACGCCGGAGGCAGGGTTTGGGTGCACAGCGTATTTAGCCGTTGTGGTGGCGGTGAAGGATGGCCGGTCCTGCTGCGGTGGGAGGACTGGAGACGGGTCGATTTGAGGGGGCAAAGAAGCGAAGGGAGAACCGGGAGAGTCGCTGGAAATCAGGTCTTGGCTGGACGAGGCGTGGTGATTGATTCGCGTGGCCACTGAACCGTTGTGCGACCGAATAGAATGGTCGCTGGGGGTTTGGTGCAACCGCGGGTGGTCGTTAAAAGCGACGGATTCCGGGCCGGTAGCGCTCAAAGGGTCGAGCGCCGCGCCCAAGCGGTATTGAGCGGCCAGGCCGCCCGGCCCGGGCCGAGAAATTCGGTGCCAGGGGACGTGGTTAACCGGGGGCGAGTGAATAGACGGGCGCGGGGACATGATGGCGCCTAGACCAGCGGACTGCGAGAGCTGGCCGGACGTCGAAGTCGAATCGGCCGTCGCGGGACGCGCTCCATCAGCAGCGCCACCTGCTCCATGGTTACCCGGTAATTCGGCCGGATCGACGTACTCCCGCCAGTTGACGGGCGGTTCCGGGCGGGGGCGACACAGGACGTAGCAAAAGTTACTGAGACACGACGCTTTGACACCGAACGGACTGGTGTACCGACGGCGGCCGGCCGAGTAAGAAGACTTGATTTGCTCGTGGGTGGTCAAGTTGCGCGACATGAGGTAAATGTGGTAGGCGGTGAGGCCGCCAACAGACCAGAAGAATACAAAGCTGTAAATGATGAGGACAAGGGATACCGGGGACCGACCCAGGCTGCTACCGAAAGTGTAGGGTTGTCCTTCGTCGTCGAGTTCGTCACGCACGAGGGGCTTGAGAAGATTCCACAGCGCGAAACTAAAAACGTAGGCACAGAGGGCGGTGCATGAGGCAACAAAGATAAAGAAGTAGCGATAGTTGCGCCGGCCTACACAGTTGTTGAGCCATGCGCAGTGGTGGTCCTCGTTCTCCACGCACACGTTGCACTGGCGGCAGTGCGACGCCCGCGGCGGCCGGTAAATGTGGCACGTGTCGCAGTACTTGAGGCGGATCGCGACCCCGTGAATAAGGACCTGCTTGGTGGTGCTGTGGTTGTAGGCGAAATTCGGGTCGGCGCTGACAAAGTTGGGGTGCAGGGCGGGTGGTGTTTGGAGGTTGGGGAACGACATGGACCGACTCCCGGTCGTCGACCCGACTCCTGTCGCGGCGTTCGTTAGACCGGGCTCGCCAGCCGTCACGTAGCTCATCGGGTCGTGGTGTAGGTCCGGCGGAAGGATCCCCGGGTCGGTCCATGCGGCGCAAATCATATTACTAAAGACCAGGAGCGTGAGGTACCCAAACAGTATGACCCACACCGGGCTCACCTCGTGCCAGATGAAGGGACATTCAAATACGCAGAATAGGACCACCGGGGCCGCGATGAGTCCCACCGCCATCACGAACGGCGTCCACGTTCGACTAGTGACAAGGCGGCCGCCGAGAAAGACGTGAACACGGCGGTCACCTTTGATTTTGTACCGCCGGCGGTAATGTGCGGGCCGAACATGGACCGTCGTGGCTGACGGCACGGGCCCCGCCGCGCCCATCCGGTCGAGACCCAGGCCAGGTGCAACCCGGGCCGAGTGACGGTTTGTAGCTGTCGTCGTCGGTGGCGGTGGTGGTGGTTGGCACGATGAATGGGGTGGGTGTGCCGGGCCTTCACCGTTCGCGCGCGACCCTGGCGGCCGAGAGGTTGCCGACACGGTTGTCATGGAGAGCCGATCCGCCTCGGCGGGATCCATAGCGAGGGCCTGAAAAATCGACCGGCTGGCGTTGGCCGTATTGAGGGCCGGTGGCGAAGGCAGTTGCTGGGGCCGTGGGGGTAACGGGGAGACGTCCGGTGACGTTGGGGTCAGTAGTAAAGGCTCGAGGGCGGCTGCAGGTCGGAGGGACCGCGTTCGAGAGGGTATTGAGAGTCGGAGGTGGGCCTCATCCGGACCAGTCACTTCGTCGGAGAAGCGCATGAGCCTCTGCGCTGAGCCTCAGGGAAAGAGACGCGGGGGGAGTGGAGTCGGTGAGAGAAGCAAATGGGACAGAAGCGACGCGGGCGAGTACGGCGAGGAAAACGAGGGAGAATGTGGCTGGACCGTAAGGGCCTAGGAAGCGTAGGTAAGGTTCGGCGTCGGGACGCGTAGGTGGAAATGGAATCGCGGCCGTGTTGACGACGGAGAAAATAGCCAGAAGGCCAGTAAGGAGAGCCGTTCTGGTGGCGACTGACGGCCCGTGATGTTCTCTCTACATGAAGAGAAAAGCGGGGGAGGGGAGGCTGCTTGATTACTGACTGTGGAATCAGCCGCTCAGTGTCGGAATGCAGAGTGCACCCAGGCCCTCCAGCCTGCTGGCTTTTGCACGCCTAGGGGCTACCTTTACCCCCCACAATACGCTTTGGGATCCCCGGCCTGTACCCACCGACACCCGCGCCTACCTGTTATGGTGGCTTTTTCTCAATCTATTTGTATTCATTGGCACGTCGTCTAGCGCACTTGTCTCCACCTGTTGCCCATTGTAACGTTGGGTACCTCTTCCATTCAATCCATCAAGTGAAGGTCCAGATAGTAGGCAGGGACATGGCACATTGGTCTTTGGGGAGGGTCAGATAATGTGGACACTCGCGTAATGCATCCGGGGGCTATATCCACTCCTCGCGGTAGCCACTAGGCGGAGACCCAGGACAGACAGTGGGCGAGGTCAGCCGTACCAAGTCTACCAGCTTGGGTAGGACAGGCGCATCTGGATCTGTCCAAACGGCCTGGAGAGGGTTGCACGGCCCTGGTTATATGAAGCCTCCCCACGGAATTACCAGGGCTGTCGCAGGACTGGGCGGCGGAGGACGGACTGGTCAATGAAGCACGGCTGAGGTGCCATTCAGGTTTACTCCGGCGCTCTACGGAGGATACATGGTTAGACTCCTCGAAATCCCGGAAAGCGGGCTCCCGAATAGGCACCTGGGCCTTCAGTGCCCGCTAGCCTAGGCTTTGTGATATTGCTGCCTCAATTCTCTTCATAAGGCGTGCTAAAGCGAATGATGTTCTAGGTTGCAGCAGGGATGGCCACAGTGACCATTCAAATAGCACACCCCCCACTCCAATATCGCACATTGCTGACTGTACATCCGTAAACACCGTCACATGGAGCCTAAGCGTGCTGATACCAGGGAGACAAGGCCCAGTACATGGTGAGTGTCTTGATCCCCCCCTTCTTCTCTCCCCTTTTGTCATTGAGTTCAAGCTAGTAAACAGATTTCCCCAGCCAATACATAGATGCTCTCTGGGAATAGGCGACTTGTAAGCTACCAGCCAGGCCTACTCGCGCATCATCTGCAGGAGCCCCATGCTGGCAGTGGCGTAAATCGGCAGTGTACTGTGAAGACTAGGTGGATGATGAAAGGGGGGGGAGCCCCTCCCCCCTTCTGCCATACACAAGCCAGGCTCAGGGTCAGCCGCTAGTACCGTCCCGCCATCATTCAACGGTCACTCACACCTGCCTCGCCACCAGTTCACTGACGCCGGGTAGTTGTGGCCCTGAGGACATCCAGCCACTACGGCAGACCCTAGGAGTCCAAGCGGCAGCTGGTTGCAGTGTCACGGCCTGCAGTAGAGCGGGGAAGACCATGGCATTTAGATTCAAGCTAGTGGCCAAACTACGTGTTTAGCTTTCGACTCCGACTAGCATTCCGCAACTTCTTGGTACCCATTTAACCGACGTGACATGGATCTCTCCCCCGCCGAACCCAGTCTCGAAGGTAACTTCATCAAATGCATCTATTCCACCCACGGTCTTCACCTTAGCGACTCTGCTGTTCCACTCTACTCACTCGGCTGTGCCTTTCTACACACCCGCCCCCCTCCGTCCCTTTACAGACTTACTAGCGCAAGAAGAGGCGCTCGCCGAAGGCAGCCTCTCGGCTGGGCTCCATACCTCGCCACCGCTGCCGCTGCACCGACCCAGCGTGCGGCCCCTCTCAAGCCTACCTACTATCCCCAAAGAAGACATGCAGGGTAAGCCAGGATCCTTAGATACTCCCTATTAAGTTGGTAACCCCCCCCACAACGATTGATTATGTAATCTCACCACCGTTAGATTGTATACCACTGTATTTGATATTAATTACCGCAGATATATTCCAACATCTGGACCGGATCGTAGCAAAACTCGACAAGGACCGCTGGCGCTTCGACATTCAAGCCGACATGGTCCTCTTCTAGCCCTTCTCCCGGTCCCGCTTGCCTGGCTCGTTCGTCATCGCTCCCCCATTGGGGATGATACGTGGACCCCCTCCCGCGCCCACATGAACTAGAGCTCCTTTTCGTTGGCGTAACCCCGGGCGATACCGCGACGGCCCTCCTCTACCACCGCTGCCTCCGTCTCACCGAGTTTCTGCTCCAACCCCTGGAACGACCGTTGCAACAGGTACTCGCCAGCGGCGCTCCCCATCACGGTTGATACATCGGTATTGGCGTTGCGAAGGGTGAGGCTGCCCACCCCGGTGTCCAGATCACTGGTATCTGTTGAGATTGGAAACGGGACAGGTGTGGCAGTCGAAAAACAGCTCATAATATTAGTGTCAGTGGGAAGCTCACGACCAGATAATTTCAAAATGCATCGGATTCAGTGGAGATTGTACTTACCTAGCTGCACGGGATGGTAGCGACGATTCTGCTTGAATTGGCCCGTGACGAGTGAAAAATGTGGCGAGTCGTCGTCGTCGGTCTCCTCACCGGCGGTCAGCCTAGAATCTGCCGGTGTAGACCCATCCGCGGCGGGCGACGTTTCAAATTCTGTATAGTAGATGGTCGGAGGCACCGCACAGATCGTGTACAAGCCGTCAATAAACAAAAATCCTCTCGGGTTGCCACGACTCGGATTAGGATAGGTACCTTTAAAGGACCCCAACCCCTATCTCCCCACGAATAGAGCCGAAAGAAGCTTACTTACCGGTTAGCAACTGATCAAAGTCCGTGATATACTTGCCCGTCCATTCAAGATCGCTGCGGTGAAGACAAATCAGTAGAAAGATGTGGGGCAAGGTTAATATGGTGAATACGGCAGGTGGTGCCCACGGATAAGTTCCGTCGTGGGCATATTAAGGCTATGGCAAGGAGTCTGTCCAGTATAATAGGGCTTACCTGCGGAGGGAGAGTTCAAGCTCGTAAGGGGTCACGATCGGCCGATAGAATTCCTAGGGGTTACATGATGCGGTAGTTGTGTTGCGACGGGTTAACGGCGCGATCAAGTTTGGGGTGTGAAGTGACCCCCCCCAGGCCCCCATAAATACGATAGCCTGTGGGCCCGCCCGCCTGGTACAGGTCTTACCTTTGAATCGATCAGGCTATTCTCCGGGCAGGCGACCAGCACGAACGCGTCGATTTCCATGAAATTGGCCATCTTGGCCACGTTGATCTTGCCCATGACAAACTGGTAGTATTTTTTACCGGCCTGGCGAATCTGCAGTTTGATATGTGCAATCACATCCATATAATGGGCTGAAAAATCAAGTAAAGTTGTGAATGGACAGATAGGCATTGGTGGATATTGTCGTATGAGATTGTGCTATGGGCTTCTATCACTGGTGGGTAAACAATGGGGGCATAAAGTATGCCACCGGGGGCGGCGGCGAGCGGCCAAACTTACCGACACCAAGGGTTCCGGCTACGATGCCAATCACGTCGGCGTCCTTGGCTTTCTGGAGCATAAAATATCTGACGGCCCGGGGAAATCAGTTCGACGACAAAAATAATCAGCTTTAAACCTAGGTGTTGGTTAAGGCGGTATAGGAGCCGGTGCGTTACATGTCAGTATGTAAGCCCCGTACTCTCTGGTTGGCATGGCCCCAGCTAATTAGTAACGTTGCTTACCTTTTCATCAAATTCTTGCTGTTTCGGGGGGTTTGCTCGGTGATCCGGTCAGTTTTAGGGTCGTAGTTATAGATCTGGTAATAAATGAGGGTGCGGGATGGATGGGATAAGGGTGAGATGCAGTGCTTCCAGCGGTTAAAATGGGGTCGCCCGGCGTAACGCCATGTATGCGGATTGCAAAGACTAAGTGGGTAGGGTCCTGGTATAAACTTACCGAACACTGGTTATGCGTGAGTGCCAGGTTGGACAGGGCTAACGAATCGGCACCAATGTAAAAGATGGAATAGTCTTCCAATTTAGCGTTGTCGGGTAGGGTGTAGCTACGGCCGTAACGCTGATTACCGGAGGCGGGAGTTCTGCTGGATGATCGACAGTCGCAGCTGGCATTAGGAGGGGTCTTTTCCGTGGCTGAAGTCGCCTTGAAATCGGTTGGAAGAGTCTCGGAAACCAGGGCTGGAGCTGACGGCTGTTCCGAGGCTACATGAAGAGCCTCGGTCGGAACTTGGGCCACCACTAGTTTCTCGTAGCCTAGCTTCTCAGCTAGATTTGTGGACACCTCCGCTGTTCCAGTCGACATGGAGGAGGAAAAAAAAGGAGGATTATAGAAGGTATCGATAGGTTAGATGCGGGCCAGTGTAAAGTGTTTCGGCCAAGAAACTGACGCGACTGGTACACGTTAAACCTCCTCCCCACCAGCAACTGGATACTGACCGATGAGATGATGATAGCCGACATCGTACATTAGGAGTACGGGCGCCGATGCCGAATCGGGAAATTGAGTCTGGAAAGCCGCACAAATCCGGTCCACCTCAGCCGGCAGTTTTCCGAAAACGTACAACACGGGAATACGGGATGGACTGGTCCCGTGTAATACAAGTAGATAAATTACATGGGTACCCCGGGTAGTTGTAGTGTCAGTGGGAAGGATGTGGTAGAGAATCAGGTTAGCAACGAATAGTACCTTACGCGATACCAAGTACTTCCTGAGTCCAGGTAGCATGGATTTTTTTATACATTTCAACATTTCCTGATTGACTACTTACGCGCTGAGGCAGGAGTGGCCGTAGTGAATGATCAGGTCAGCCTGGGCATGCTCGGCTGCCACTTCGTCGATACAGCAGCTGAGTAGTGGATGGCCAGGCACGTAAAAAAAACCAAATAGGATGACCGTGAATTAGCCAGGCAGTGTTGCTGTGTTGTTGTTTTGGGTCGGTCGGTATGTCCGGAATTCAAGAACCACTGGCTCGATCCTTGCGAACATATCCTAATCTCATGACCTAAAATAATAGCACATGCGGCCCAGGATATTTACCTGCCATAGGAAGTGTCAGCGAGGATAAATATTTCGGCACCCTCGCAGTGCTTGACAAGTTCCTGGTAGACGAACGACGCATCGGATAGCATGAGATCGGGGAATTGCAACGCAACCTGTCGGAGAAAAGGAGCGTGGGCTCGAGAAAATGGGAAGATAGGGAAGGAGTAAGGCGCTTAGTCTCCAGCTAATTGTGGCGTACATGGTAATCCAGTAGGCTGTTACTCTTTATCAAGTGCCGTTGCGACAGGGACGTACCTTTTGGAAACGCTCGGACTGTGCGCGTAGGGTGGCAATGGTATGACCAATTTCGTAAAAGTCGTAGTACTCGTCACGGGTTGTGGCAAACTTGCGAGTCGGTTCGGCAACCTGGCGCTCGATAGCGTCAGCACCCGTGTTGGCCATGGGGGCCGAGGTGGTGACGGATTCGGATGCCATGGCTATCAGTACGAATTGGCGTGAAGAGGAGGAAGAGAGTCGGGTGCGGCGAGGAAGGGAGCAGCGTGGGTAGAAAACGGGGGAGGCCAGGAAGTGGTCTCAATGTCGAAAATGCGCTGGAGGTGGCATCAACCTATCGGGCGAATCGAGCACTTCACCCGAACCTCGGAATTCGTTGGACTCTGCCGTGCTTCAAGAGCCCACATCTTTTTTTTATTTTTTGTCGGGGGTTTTATACTGGGCCCACTCGAGCCCTCCTTACACTCACCTGACTTGGCCCTTCTCTGCAAAGGGGCGCACCCTGTCATACCCAACGCTGCTGTATTCCAAAACTGCCGCAACATGTAGGCTTCTTTGTTCCGACAATTTAAATGACCTGTCGCTCGCCCTCCTTACGACTTTGCCTGGACCCTACTATTCCACTCACACTACCCATCCCAGCCAGCAGGTCCCGCTATGGTCCAACTCACTGTCACGCCTGCCTTACAGCTCCTACTCGCCCAAGTTCACGACGATGAGCGCTGCCCGCCGGGACTCCGAGACCGGCTCCAGCCGCTCTGCGCAGCCACGGAGACCGAGGACTCCATAATGGCTGTTGGCATTCCCTACGAGCTCATTCGTGACGGCGTAACCCGGTACAATGCGCTAGAGCTCGGCAACAAACGTAAGTTGCTAATGAAAGGGAGTAAAGGCAAGTCGGACCCATGACCATGTTTAACATGGTAGCTCGGACAATGATACCTCCTCCCCTCTAACCACTTTAGCCTACTATTACCGTTTGCCCCTACGCTGTTACCGCCACCGTCCCCACCAGCGATTACCTTACTCGAGGCCCTAAAAGGCACTTCGGCCTACTTTCCAGCTCCGGCCGTCAAGGAACGGGTAAGTTGGCATTCGATGACTATTTGAGTTGCGTGACGTTACCAACACTACCCTACCTACGAGTGAGCACCTCACAGCGACGAGAGCTAGGTGCCACTCCGTACCGTTTCGTTGGCGGCAACTAATCTTCTACGAAACAACCGCCCTGTCCGACCCCTAATAGGACCCGGCCTTCGCCGCCCATCTGGAGAAGGTTAAAGCGGAGCTGGCGCAGCGCGACTACCTGCGGATGGTCCAGAATGTGGCCGTGAACGAGCGGCGGCGGGTGGGGTCCACGATCGCACATGACATGCGAGAGGTCCAACAGCAACTACTGGTTATCTTCAACATCATATTCTCCATCGTGGCTGTCTTTGTGACCGTTTACTACGCATCCTACACAATGACCTCTGACGTTGGGCTGGTAAGTAGAGCTGGCAAGCGGCGGTGAGGCGGACTGTGACCCCTAGTATGTCAGTGACGCGGCTAACGAATCCATTTTGTAAATACCTTTTGCATCTCTCTGTACACACTACAGCGTGCCGCCTTGGCGCTGGCGGCCTGCTTCATAGTTGGCGGGGCCGAGGCTTGGTTGTACACAAGCAAGGTCATCCAGGTCGAAAAGGCAGATAATACCAAGCAACGTCACGAGCTGTTTAACTAGCAGTGGCCGACTTATGAATAAACCACTCAATGGCCAGTGAGATGCTACAGCCGGCCGTATTCCTAGTCAGCTTCCCCACGACGGCTGATGAAACCAGTGGGATACTCGGACGCAGGGACCCCCCTTCTCCCGACCTCGGCGAGTGACAAATGATGGTTCACCACGCGTCGCTCCTTGTCATGAGGTAGGTCGAGTGGTTTAGGATTACCCAATCAAGAACGATGGTGTGGGCGAGTCCCATGGCCTACGCGTCGTCACCAATAAATCCGCAGCCAGCGGCATATGCAGGAGGGGCATGGCGAGGTAGGCATCTCACAAAAAGGGTATCCCGAGGCCATGTTGACCTGTCATGGTGCACACTGGATAGGCCGAAAGAAGAAGGTAGGTGAAATCACCATCCTCGTCGTACTGGCTTTGACGACTATCCCGATATTGTGTGCCCATTGCTAGGCATTGCATCAAAGGGGTGGGTATACAAGGTTTTAATCACCAAGGAAACGAGCACCTTTTTTTTACCAAATGTACAGGTATCCTCACCCCATCATCTGACGACTGTCATTTCTATAGGCCCTTTAGTGCAGCGGTACGGGTAGCATCGGCCGTTTCTCGGCCATCTAACGTATAACCGTGTTCAGTCCTGACCCACCCCGTACTACTAACCTTTTTGACCTTACTGCGCAGTGCTTCCTTCCGAACAAGCAAAAGGATGCGGAAGGGCCAGTGTAGTTGGCCACCAATCATTGTCTCCTGCTTACTATTTATAGTATTCCCCATCCCCTCCCCCCTTTCTTCCCCGCCCCCACGCGCGGGGCGTAGGGGTGCTCCCTGTACTGACATGGTGGATGCCATGCCCCCCTATCATTCCTAAGGGATGGAAGAGGGAGGGCCTTTGCTTCATTACCCTACACACATCAATACTGCTGCCCAATCGTGGGTACTACGGACCTTCGAATGGTCTCATAGGCTTTATCCCTATTACGTAACACCGTCATTGGGTGAGATTATTTCCTCATTACCAGTATGTTACGCACCTGTCAGTGACTGTAACTAATATGGTGGTGTTGGCGAGAAGCCAGCTGAAGGAGCTTCCCGCATTTACGCTGCTTAGCCCGCTGAACAGTGGCTGATATTGACGTTTAATGGCATGCCAGCTTCGCTCTGTAACTTTGTTGCTTGTAAAACACCCAGTCATTTACTGCGATTAACCGAACTGAGGAATTTCTATGCCTTCAATGTCCTCCGATTTAATTCAAGCTAATATCATCCCTTAAAACAGGTGCAGCGAAGACCCCCCCCCCAGTAGCAGCTTTGGCGCTCGAAGGTATTTAGATGTCCATGGCTATGGCAAGGCTATGTAGGTGTATAAGGCCGGCGCCTTAAGTGGAGGATAAGTAAGGCTGGGAAGGCAAGCCCGAGGGATGGGGTAATTCGCCACGCTCGTGACCGAGGGAACTGCGGACGAGGAATGCTGGTGAATGAGGAGGCTAGGCGCTCGATAAGTCCAAATGACCTTGGACCGCCTAGTCCATCTGGTGGCGGCGGATGAGCGGACGGACAGTGACCGGTCAGTAAAGCCGCGCGTTGCGGGTTTCGGCGCGGCCACCTGGCCCCCTGCCCTTCTACCTCATCACGCCGCTGTCTTTCCCTTCCTCTCTCTCTCTCTCTCTCCTTGTCACCCTACCTTTTGCCCACTCATATTTTCCTGTTCCGCCCTTTTTCCCTGCTCCACCGACTGGCACCACCACCCTATCCCATACACTTTCGTCCTCACTCTGGTCCCTATTCTCCCTTTCCCTCAGACTACCCTTACACCACCTGTCGTTGAGGTCGCGTCAACACGGTCCTCCCTGGCCTGCCCTTGACCCGTATTCGATTTGAACTCTCTGCCCTACCGTGTTTCTCATCTGTCCCCGTTGCCCATCCCCCATCTCATTCTCGTCCTAGATCTCGCGCTTATTTATCCAGTACCCCTTTCCTTTAACAGGTGAGTACGGTTACGACATCACCAGGTCTGCAGTCGAACCCATTCCATCCCACCCCGCCACTGGCCTGCAATCGCAACGGGCCACGCGTGCTAGAGCCACGTTCAATTATTACACACCCTCGTCCTCTGCTATGTATGCGTCATGCATCTTGCTCTCCGAGCTTATGAGGAGCCTATTCTTTTCAAGGCCGCGTTGTCCCTCTTCGCTGGCACTAGAGAAGGTCGTCCCTATCCACTGTCAAGGATCTGGAAGTGGTTTTTTTCTATTCTGTGGCGCGGCGCGATCCTAGACTCGGTCAAATGCTAAGGCTTTACCGTTGGCTATTCGGACTTTGGATGACTTGGCGCTGGATACACCCGGTGACGTGTCTGGTAGCTGAAATCTCGGTGGCGCAGTACTATTGGTCTGCAGGTCAGGAGGGATTCCCCAGACACCCAGCGTGCTCAACTCAGGGCCCTATCTTCATTCTTGCACTCACTTCCCTTAGTTTTAGGTGGGAAGGCCTCTGCTATATGCGGTCTACGCCAGCCAACTACAGCATAGGCGCTGGTTACTAATACTTTTCTCCACTATACACGGACTCCCTTTCGCCACCCACAATCCTATATGTCGTCCCCGCCCACGCAGGCTACCGGCACCTGTATCCCCTCACCCCCACCTCTCGTCACCGTTTCGACTACCATGGGCCAGACCTTATCGGAACCGATCGTGGAGAAGCACACTGACCACGGTGGTGATAAACGGTTCAATTATGCCGTGTCATCCATGCAGGGCTGGCGTCTGAGTAAGTTTGATGTGATCTATTTCTCTCTCAGGACATTTTTGCCATTAGCCCTGCCTGGGTTATTGTGTCGGTGCCTAACGCCCTCCTTCCACACTGCCCGATTCCCATTCGATCAATACTGCCTTCCACAGGCATGGAGGACGCCCACACTACCCTACTTGACGTTAAGGACGGCGAGGGAAAATCGACGGGCGTTGCCTTCTTTGCTGTCTACGACGGCCATGGTGGAGTTAGCTCAGCTAATTTCAGTGGTCAGGAACTGCACAACCACATTATACAGTCGAAAGCCTTTGCCGCTAAGGACTACGAGGCCGCCATCAAGGAAGGGTTCCTCAGTGCCGACGCCCAGCTGCGTGATGGTAAGTAGCCTTCACATATTCCAGCTCCGAACTGGCACACTCCACCTCCCCCCATCAGACACCCCCGTGTACATCCGGCCGCACCACCCCCTCCCTGTAACTGTTCGACTCACCTTCCCATCATACGTTCCCTTATTCCACTTATTTTAGACGAACAATTCCAGGCCGAGTTCTCCGGGTGCACGGCCATCGGTGCCTTGCTTACAGCCGACAACGTCCTGTACGTAGGAAACGCTGGCGACTCCCGCGCCGTCCTCAGCTCTAACGGGAAAACCATTGCCTTGTCTTACGACCACAAACCCACCAACAAGACGGAACTGCAGCGCATCCAGGACGCCGGCGGCTTCATTGAGTTTGGTCGGGTCAACGGCAACCTGGCTCTTTCCCGGGCCATTGGCGATTTTGAATTTAAGCAGAATCACGACCTGCCTGCCGAAAAACAGATTGTCACTGCTGACCCGGACGTGATTCGGCATGAGATTACCCCGGAAGACGAATTTATCGTGGTGGCCTGCGACGGCATCTGGGACGTACTCAAGTCTTCGGAGGTGGTGCACTACGTCCAGAAGCACCTGGCGCGGGGCGAGAGCCTGTCGCAGATCTGCGAGAGCATGATGGATACATGCCTGGCCCCTTCGCTCGGCAACACTGGCGTGGGCTGTGATAATATGACGGTTATCATCGTGGCGCTCCTTCAGGGCCAGACACCCGAGGAGTGGCAGGAAGGTATTAAGCGGCGCTACCTGGAGCGGCACCCGAACGGCCTAGACTCCCCTGATCCTCAGGTTGGCGACAGCATTAGCCCGGCCTCCACTCCCGGGGGCGCCCAGGCTAGCCTGACGCAGCTGCCCTCGAGTGTCGTCGAAGTCAGCGAGGACGATGTGGTCACTCACCCGGACGAGACCCTCCAGCGGGCCCACGACGCGGGGGTCGAGGCAGACATACACGCCGTCGCCGCCGCGGCCATCAGCGGTCCTTCGCCAATGGCGGACAGAATTGGCAGTGGTGAGACTCCCATGTCCGAAGATTCGACTGACCCACGCGACGAGGTGGAGCAGGAGGGAAAGAAGCAGAAGGTGGAGGGGGAGGGTAACGAGGAACACCATAGCAAGGAAGCGTAAATCAGACCTCGTGAGTGCTCTCTTCCTAGTAGCCTACCTACCGTGCTGCCCGTCGAAGGACAGGATGGAACGGAGGTAATGGTGTTCCCTCCATGTCCTTCCTTACTTTCCCGTCTCTGCCGCAACGACCAAGACTACATACTCTTTTGTGTCGGCTACCTTTCTTCTCCCTAAACCGTATATTGTACTTTCACGGCGACGCATAATGTGCGACGTGGTGTGGGTTGATTGTTTCCCTTCTCTCTCGTTGAACGTTTCATTTCCTTTTTTATACTTCTCTGCTTGTCATTTTAGCCCTTATCTACGCATTTTCGGCCCACATTCTTTGCGCACCTTATAAATACTTGTAGCGAGTCCGCCTGCGCTCCACGTGCCTTCAAGAACCGACGCTATTAACGTTTACTGTCTATCCCGTTCTGCCTTGACCCTACCCCATCGTGTGAGGGAGGCATCTTGCGTTGTGATCCGAATATCCCGTCTCGTGGCTACCTCATACACCATGGGTTACTTGGTAGCTTAAGTCGTTTGTCATCGCTCACGCTAATCATGACGCCGTGGTTATTTTTAATTCTACTGCTTGGATCTCCTTTAAATGTAACTTTTAAACGTTTTTTTGGCTATGATACTTCAAATCAGTCCATGGTTTGATTAAACTCGATCGGTTCTACGTGTTATTTATCAGGGCGTGCGGCAGATTGGGAGGGTGGGTATGTGTGCAATGAGTTCGTGGGTTATATCCTTCTAATGACTAGGGCTTGTGCTATTGGACAATGGGGTGGTGAGGCTTGCACCAGTCAGTTAATTCAGGCGCTTAATACATTTTAATCACGTGATCATGGTTGCAGACCTCCCCACCCATCTGAAGTCCCACATCTCTCTCGCTGTACTTTTTCGACCGCGTTGAGGGCCACCAGCACCACAGGCCCCACCACACTGCCCGTAGACAGGTCGGCGACTTCTACCCCCGTCACATCCTCGTGATGGAAAGGCCAGATTATATGTGCAAAACTTACCCTACGCCCTAATCGGATCCCTCTCTTCCTTTTCATCTTCAACGACTCCGTCCCTATCGTGTGGCGCCAGCTCGTTACTTCGATTGTATCAACATGAAGGTACGCTTCATCACCGTCGACCTGCCACATCGACGTCGAGAAAGCACCGATGGAGGGCTCATGGAACGAGCGCCACCTCCCACGTTATCCGTCCCTTTGATGCTGTCGGTCGTCCAGACGGGGACTGATCCATCCATCCGTCGTCATGGGTGCAGTAAAGGGCATTCTTGACGGATGGATATATTCCCGTCTGCACGATTGGGGCCCTCTGAGAGTGCTCCAGTACGGGACAGAGTTTTGTGTTCGTCACACTGGTCGGGTCATTGCATCTGGCTGGGGAAAGGAATACGCCTCTCCCTGCAACGGATCCCTACTAGTCGAAGGAACATTGGCCTATCGCTACCCGTGGCCTGCACAGGTTGCACTCTCGACCCCCAGGTGGGCAACGGACCATCCAAGTAATCCCGATCGTCAAGATTCCCTTACTAATTCTACTGATTTCTCACCACGTTACCCCATCGCTTCACATCCCCCTCTTTAGCTCAACATTGCCAACCCGGCCACCGGCTGCCAGAAGCTGATCGACATTGAAGATGAGCGCAAGGTGCGCATCTTCTACGACAAGCGCATCTCCGCTGAGGTCGCTGTCGACTCCCTCGGCGACGAGTGGAAGGGCTACGTGTTCCGCATTACCGGCGGCAACGACAAGCAGGGTTTCCCCATGATGCAGGGTGTCCTGCTGCCGCACCGTGTGCGCCTGCTCCTGAAGGAGGGCTCCAAGTGCTACCGTGCCCGCCGCTCTGGTGAGCGCAAGCGCAAGTCCGTTCGCGGTTGCATTGTCGGTTCCGACCTTGCTGTGCTGTCCGTGATCATCGTGAAGCAGGGTGAGCAGGATATTCCCGGCCTCACCGACACCTCGATCCCCAAGCGTCTGGGTCCCAAGCGTGCGTCCAAGATCCGCCGCATGTTCAACCTGAGCAAGGATGACGATGTGCGCAAGTACGTGATTCGCCGCGAGGTGAAGCCCGCCACCGACGACAAGCCCGCCAGAACTAAGGCCCCTAAGATTCAGCGCCTGGTCACCCCCATCACCCTCCAGCGCGAGCGCCGTCGCGTCGCCCTCAAGCGCCGCCAGCAGCAGAAGCTTCGCCAGCAGGCCCAGGAGTACCAGCAGCTGCTCGCCAAGCACGCCCGTGCCCTCCGCAAGAAGCACGCCTCCTCCCGGAAGCGCTCTGCCTCTGCCCGTGCCGTCGCCGCCCAGGCCTAAATCCTCTAAAATGATTTAGCATCGTGGTCACATTATAAAAGATTTCATTGTGTTGAGGTGGAATTTTATTTGGTGTGTGGCCATCTCGGCACTTCGCGGCCCGTATTTTGAATCTGGTCCGTACAAATATACAAACCACCCCTCCTAGCCCTTTCCCTCTCCAGCTCACCCTCGGCTCCTATTGTCCTGCCAATGTGTCTAACAATGTAGCACTTTCTCCATTACGTTAAGTTTTACCTGGTTAGGGGGATGTATTACGGTGCGTGTCGCAGTCAAGAACTCTGTGCGCCAATAGGCGGTGGAAAAGGGGGCCGTAACGTGGATTTCAAGATCTGTTTAAATTGGATAGTTCTGGTGGCGTGCAAGCTCCAACCCCATCGGAGTATGATATAGTTAAGGGAAAGAGAAGATTTGGTCAGTCGCTAACGGTCAGCTATGTCAATATTTCAGTGCCGTGGGCTTCCCTCCTCCATTCGTTTCCAACACAAAGGGAAAAGTTTGATCCAAGGCTCGGACTCCGGGTCTTACGCACAATCAGTTTACCCTCCTCTTCTCATGGTAAACGCGGGGCTGCAGCGCACATGACTCGGTTGCACCGGTAATGCAACCAACGAATGTGGGCCCTGACTCATTGGCTGGTTATGGAACATATTAATCCTAGCGGCCGCTGCTTACCGACAAAGGGACGTTCCGCATGGGTAGAACCACGGCTGAAGGAGGGAGAGAGTCACCTGCGACACCATGGAACTGGTTGGCTTTTAATACAAGACGTACCTCGTTTCTAGGCTCTTCTCTCTGCTCGTTCTCACTTTTCTAGCAACTTTACATACTCTACGTTCCATACCAGTCCTACAGCTGTCCAATTTACTTGGAACTGACCTTGACAAACACCAACAATGTATACCACTCTCCTGGCATCCTTCGTCACCTTGGTGGCGGTGGCGACCTATCTCCTGTACCCTACAGCCACGACGCTCTACCGTGCGGGTAACCTCTTCGGCAACGTGACCGCAGTCAATACCAAGGCGTGCCGGTTGGTCACGGCCCCACGCCTCGAAGGCTGTGAGGACATAGCCATCCACCACGACTCTGGTCTTGCGTTCATGGCCTGTAGCCCTATTAGCACCCGTATGCAGTGGCTGCCGCCCCAGAATCGGTTCACATACGTCCCCGAAAACGATCATTTCTTGGTGTACAACCTGAAGGTAAGTAGGGACCCCCAGCTGGCCAGCGGCACTAGTATCTATCTACGTTGGGGTTGACGGGAATGGGAGGGAGAAAGTAAATCACTACCCTAGGACTTGAAACCCACCATCCGCTGATACTCCTTGGTTACCTCACCTCCCCTTACTACTCTATGCTGGTATGTACAGAACGATGAGGTCAGGTCGCTCACCGTGGACAATTTTGATGGCGAATTCAAAGCTCTCGGGCTCGACGTACGCACATCCGACAGCGACCCGCGCACCGTGGTCATCATGGCGGTCAATCTAGCCTCCACCGGCTCGGCTGTCGAAATTTTCCACTACCACCTACCACGGCCCGTGACTAACGCCACCGCTCGTGCCCAAGGATCAGACCCTCCCCCCCTGTTCGCCAAGCTCATTCACGTTGAGACGGTCCGCCACAACCTAATCCGCACCCCGAACGACGTGGCCATCCTCTCCGACCGCACTTTCTACGCCACCAACGACCACCACTACTATGGCGGACCCAAAGCCGCCTTCGAGCTTCTCACGGCCCGACCCTGGTCCAGCGTGGTTCACCGCCGTGAGGACGGGTCAGTCCAGGTGGCTGCCAATGGTATCGCGGCCGCGAACAGTATTGTACTCAACCACGACCGCTCGCTGGCCTTCGTAGCGGCCACCGCTGACGCCCAGCTTCACGTGTTTCAAATCGACCAGGTTTCCGGAAAATTCCAGCGCAAGGAGAGCATTGGGCTCCTGGCGTATCCGGATAATCTGTCCCGCGACCCGGTCAGCGGTGATGTCTACGTTACCGGAGTGGCCAAGGTTGCCGAGTACCTCAAGTATTGCCAGGCTCCGGATCTGAAAACCACCACGCTGGCCGGGCCCCGTGTCTTTCGTCTTCGCAACGCTACTGAAGCTAGTGGGGCTTTAGGTGCCAATTACGTTGTCGACGAGTTTCTTGTTGAACCCGGGGCGCTTCTACCTACCGGGTCCGTGGCGGTTTTCGATCCCATCACTCGCAAGATGCTGATTGGCAGCCTGCTTAGCCCTGGTCTACTCCTGTGCCAGTTTTAGCACTAGTGAACAGCAGGAGCGGATGTCACACCCAGGCGTCTAGAATATATTGAATATATACATTTACACGTTAAGAGCGCACCGTGGACAACTTGGCTTGAGGTTGAGATAATGGCTCGAGGCAGCGCCACGGTTTAGCGACTTAGTCTCTAAACATACATTGTGCTACGGAGAAAGCCTAGTAATCCCTGTCACGGTTATTGTAATTGATTAATGAGGAGGCATTGTAGGTGCTATCAGTGATTGCTTCGCAGAATAAATTTCACACTGCTCTACCTGCATCCATCACACTGCATCCCTTTTCCTACCAATGATCGGCCGGCATCTACTCATATGCATACCACTATAACGGTCTTAGCAAAAAAAAAAGTATAAGCGATGTTAGAGTTCGACCTAATATATTAAATGTCGTTGGGATTCACGCAGTTCGTAGTATGGTATGCCCAATAGCTGGAATCAAATCATTAACCACAGTATACTCGGTCCTTTCACCACCATACCATAATCATGACGCTAATATCCCAGTCCGCATCCTATTCGGTGGTACCGTGCTTGATAGGCGGGTTTCCTATTGGAATTTGCAATCCCCAAGCTGCAAGGGCGAGAACATGCATTCTAGGCCGACTGCCACACTAGACCCTATCGCTTCTGGGTTCACTACCAGCCACCATTGTCTAACACACTTTCCTATGGGCCACTATTATAACAGCGGACCCGCCTCTCTCCTCTGCAGGCCGAATAATAGTCCACCTTAGTATTTCATTTCCATTTCTCTCAACACGTTCGCAATCGATTCGAAAATATACACGGCGCATACGCCTCTGGGACATAAAATACACTACTGACGGGCCCGAGCCCTATACACCGGGTCCACGCTTTACAATTTTGAAGAGTCAGAGTCGAGCCCTCCCCACATCAAACCGCCTCTCACCATTAGACTTAAGCGTGGACAGTTTGCCGAGGCCTTTATTCGCTAAGAGCCATAGCTATCGACTTGAACTTTTACACGTTGGCCAATTAGCCCGCGAAGCTTCTTAACCCCTTAACAAGTCCCACCCTCGGGTTGCACATTATGCCATATTCCCTGTCACATAAGCTGTAATTTAAGATGTTAGTATTTCTTTTATCTCTATTGTCGAGTGCTGGTATAGAGGTGAGTCCACCGGGCTGATTTTCACCTATCGCCATGTGGGCATGGGGACCCCGCGTATACGACATAGGGTAACAAGGCTGGCCCTCTGTAGTCAAAACAAAAAATAAACCGGTAAACGCGACATGGGGCCAAAGCGGTGATGTGGAGCACTTGACGCACACTCGTCTGCCGATATCGCCAGTGTGCAACGATCCCCAGGCCACAAAGGACCCCGGCCTCATGCGGCGGACGCAGGGTGGGGAGAGGAGCTGCCGCTCCTCCAACCGGCCAATCGTTGCCACGGGTTCCAGGTGGAGCGGTTGGTGGACTGCCACGTCGGGCCGGCTTGTGCTCCGCTGCTTGACCAAGGTACAGCGACTTGGCCACTGCCACGGCCTTGACTTGGTTGTGGCAGGCCTCCAAGTTCCATGGCCCACTTCCCCCCACTCGTCCGGCTGCTCATTCCCGCTCCGACTCCGCTTTTGCCCCCCTCCACTCCACTCGGCTCCCCATTTCAGCGCCGCTGCCCATCCCCTCGCAAGCCCTCCGCCATGTACGACCTGCTCCTCTGCGTGGCAGGCATCTATGCCTGCTTCCTCAGCTGGGGGGTCCTCCAGGAACGGGTCTCCACGACGCCCTACGAGGGCCAGCGTTTCCGCTACTTTATCTTCCTCAACCTCATCCAGAGCCTCATCGGCGCCACGGTGGCCGCCGGCTACCTCCGACTCCGCGGGGAACGGCTCAGCCGTCCGCCGGCCGCGCTGCTCCGACGCTACGCCCAGGCGGCCCTCACCAATGCGCTAGCGTCCCCGTTCGGCTACATGGCGCTCAAGCACATTGACTACCCGACCCTGACCCTCACCAAGTCTTGCAAGCTGGTTCCCGTGGTCGTCATGAATGCCCTGCTGTACCGCCGCCGGTTCCCGTTCTACAAGTACGTGACGGTGTTTTTGGTCACGCTCGGGGTGTCCGGCTTCATGCTGCTGCAGTCCGCGGGAGGTAAGGCCGGTGCTAAAGGTGCGGCGACCAGCAGTGCGTGGGGCCTCCTGCTCGTACTCGTCAACCTGCTCATGGACGGGGCGACCAATTCCACGCAGGACCAAATATTCCACGAGTTCCGTGGGGTGACGGGCCAGCACATGATGTTCTTTATGAACGTACTGGGCGCCGCCAGCATGGCCCTGTGGTTGCTCAACCCGTGGAACCCCGAGCTCGCGTCGGCCGTGGCCTTCACGCTGCAGTACCCGGCAGTCTGGCGGGACCTGCTCCTGTTCTCCCTTTGCGGTGCCCTCGGCCAGTGCTTCATCTTTTACACCCTGTCGCGGTTTGGCTCGCTCACCCTGGTCACCGTGACCGTCACCCGTAAACTCTTCACCATGCTCCTATCGGTGTTCTGGTTCGGCCACGAATTGTCCCCCGGCCAGTGGGGGTCCGTCGCCGTCGTGTTCGCCGGAATTGGTCTCGAGGCCCTGGTCAAGCGTCGCGAGAAGCTCCAGCAGATCGCGGCCGCCTCTGCTGCGAAGAAGGCCGACGTGTCGACGACTGTCAAGCCTAAGGCTCCGCATGACGAAAAGCTAGACGCAGCGTGGGGGACTACTGCCGCCAAGGTCGGTCAGGACAAGCCGGGCCAGTTGCGGACCCGCCGCACTCCGCGGAAGCTGTAATCCAGCTGACCAACAGCCCAACCTCCTCACCGTTGCCCACGTGTCGTCCACGGCCCCGGGTGGGCTGTTGTAGATCATTCCTTCTCTCTAGGGGTTCTTAGCTTTGCGCAGCCCCGCCTTTTCCATTTCAGCTCCCGCCGTTGCACATATTACGTAGACTTGTACATGCCATCTTCAAGATAGGGTGATTTATCTGCCATTTCGCTACTTATCCCAGCTATAGCCGATAAAATAATCGATTTTATCAAACAGAGGCCGTGGTTTCGCTTGGGCTTATTTGCCGAGCAATACACAATTGGAGCACTAGAGCTTTACCGAAATGATTGGAACAGCATGCTGTCTATATAGGCTTGAGCTGGAGTACATACGTAAAAAAGTCGGAAGGCGCGAAGGGGAGCCGTGCCAATTAAAGAAAGGTGATCGGTTAGTATCTGGCGAGTACAGGCCTGCGCGAGGTAGACCAAGGTACCTCATCTAGAAGATTTTGGTCTGACGGCTTACCTTAAACCGCATGGCGATGAGGGAAAGCACAAAACACCGCAGATCCTGAGTTAGGTAATAGAAGACGCGCAGACCCTCAGGGTCGTCGCTGCGCTGGACCTCAGCCAAACTGGCGATCTTAGCGGTCTCGAAGGAGATGTGCTCGTTCCCGAGGCGGATTTCAAGCTCCAGCCGGCCGTCACGCTGGGCCTCTGGCCAGTGGCGGTCGTCCTCCCTTAAGACGAAAAACGGTGATCAGGTGGACGGGGCGGTGTAAGGCAAATGCTTGGTTTAGATATGGTTAGCCTGAGAGCACGCGTGATCTTTGGATTTTAAAGTCTCATCAGTCTGATGCCACCCGGCGTCGGGAGGTAGCTCCTGGACTTACCGCATGACCTCTGAGTCGGCAATGATACGCTTGATCTCCTCTACTACCGTCGGGCTGATTTTCATGTACTTTCGGAGCATGTTTTCGTTGCGGTAATTGGAGTTGTTGGCGTAGCGGCAGAACCCATCCCCGTGGATTTCAAACTCCAGGAACTCGTGGCCAAACCTGCCCTTTTTGCCATCGCTGTCAGCAGGGTAGAGATGTCAGACATGACGTGGCGGTGACGAGGATTAGTTGTGGAGCTAAGGCAAGCAAGTAAATGTTTCCCTCATTGTGGTTGTCCGACCAGGGAAAGGTCAATTACAACGGACATTCTTGGGCCGGTGATGTGTTGGGACCACCATGCCAAGTCAAGTCCGGTGACCGTGAAGGTAGGAAAAGCCTTACTAGTAGCGGAGGAAGAACTGGTTGTCGGTCATGGCGGGAAAGGAAGTAGTGCGTAGGTGAGTCGAGAATGCAATATGAAATCAGAAGTGGCGTAGGGCGGCCATGGGATGCGGGGAATGTCAGATAAATGGACTGCATGGGTTCTGCGGGGCAACGACATTTTGCGTGCACGAAAAGTGTCACCTTCCGTGGTGGTAGCCAGTCGAAGAACCCCAAAAGTAAATGCACTCCTTTGCCTCCCAGCTGGACAAAGCTCTGCAAGTGCTGACGATGCTGCTGGCCTCTATCGGGTAGGGTTCAGGGTTAAGCCGGTGCTGTAGTCTATATCGCAACAGACCGCTTGGTCCAAGCTCCGGATACTGGTGGCCACTCGTTACTGTGACCCATGTGTACTGTCGTTTATTGTATTTTTAAGCGAGAAACTCGGCTCAGTGGCGCTTCGGGAAGAGACGAATCACAAAGTAAACTAGCATGAAAAGGAGACACACGGCCAGGATGATGGACCAGGTGAGCCACGTCGTGCCCCAAGCCTTCTTGCTGTACGTACCGAGCCGTGTTCCCTGACGCGCCAGCCGAGTCTGGTTCTCACCCATGGCCTCCTGGGCGTCGCGCATCGTCTAATCAGGTCAAGTAAAGGGTGGGTTGGATTTAATGGGGTTAATGGGCTTCGGCTAACCGCAGGCGAGTCAAGCGGAGCAGGGTGCTGTGGCCGCTCTCCTTTGGAACCAGTCCGCCAGAGTGCCCTAAACAGTCCAAGTCGTTCACTAACACTCACCTTGGTATCCTTCTCAAGCGTCTCTTTGAACAGATGACTGTTGCCCTTAAGCACCTGGGCCATGCGTACGAGGTCGTCAGTGAGCTCATCCTGAACCTGGCGGTGTTGGGTCAACAGCCGGTCGGTCTGCTCCTCATTGGGGGCGTCGGGCGCGTATTTGCGTTGGCGAAACGAGTTACCTTCCCGCATCGGGCAGTAGGTGGGGCCAGAGAGGGTAGCGGCGCGGGGCAAGAGGTCGAGGTTAAGGCGCGAGCGGAAATACGGTGCTGTCGAACAATGGTGGGGTTCGAATGGGGCCGGTTTGAGCGAAGTGAGAATTGTAATAAAGGCGGTAACTAGAGAGGCGGCTGTTAGGAAAGGACCTGGCAGCGTAGGGTCGTGTCAATATCCGGGAGCTGGGTCCCCAAGTTTAACTAGTGTCCGTTGGGGCGGCTTGGTCGGGGGCTCTGACATTCCATTGCATTAAGCAACTGCGGGCTACAGGGTTTTAGTCTCGGGGGGAGGGGAAGTCCAGGTCGCTGACGCAGGTGGCCGGGGGGTATCCAATTCCCTCATCCTACAGGTCTGGCCCCGCCGTGCTGAGGTTTCTGACCGTGCCAAGCCCATCCAGACCCATTGCTGACCTGGAACCAGTCTTCACGCTCCCAGAGACACCACAACGAATTCGCACACACACACACACCTGACCGGCCATTGCCGTCCTGCATCAGGTCTCGCTGCGGTCATCTCCAGTCTGTGACATCTGGCAAGTCTGTGCCTGCTACTCCACTTGCCCTCCTTATCCTTTCTATTACCTCTCCCCATTGCCCACCCTACCGTATCCTGCATTCCCACCGCCCACCATGATTCTCCTGGAACCTAATAGCTACATCCTTGAGGAGTCTCTACTCCAGCGGTTCAACAGGTAAGCCTAGCAATGAAAGCCAGCGCTTGGGGGCTACATCTACAATGGGGGTCACCGACTATGGGGTATTGAAATGCCGGTCCCCGGTTTCTATCCAGCTACTTAAGTTACCCCGGTACGCTAACCGCTACTGGTGCCGTCCCTACCATACATAACCACTATTATCGAACAGCGAAAAGAAGGAAGCCGTCGACATAAAGCTGGTGGACTTTGATGGGGTCACCTACCACCTGAGCACACCCACCAGCCGAAGTGAGCTGGTACTGTCTATGGCCGTACCGTGCTTTTCGGAGCTCGTCGCTCATGGAGCTCAGGATATCCTTAACCGGGAATACGGTGCCCACCTCCTCCCGGAGACTGAGCAGGGCTACCACGTTTCCATGAAATTCGACCTGGAAAAGACTGACCAGGATACCGGTGAGTGCCTCAAACTTCGCCCCTTTCTTGCCAGTTTTGCAAGAGAGTTTTAAAAATATTTGGTCGAAAAGCGCGAGTACGAGGAGGTTGCCATGTTACCCTTCGCGAAACAAGTCTTACCAACTTCCCTTTGAGCCCTGTCCCACGCCGCCGTGCTCTCCTCAGCCGCCCTCGCAAAACACGTCTCCCTATTGAAGCGCAATGTGTTCGCTGCACCCTTTGAGAAGGCCTTCAAGGAGTGGGAGACGGAGCTAGAGCAACCCGGGACGCTCATGACCGTGCACTATCGCGAGGAGGAGGCCATCTACATTCGGGCCAGTGAGGACCGCGTTACGGTGATTTTCAGTACCCTGTTTAACGAGGAGATGGACCGCATCTTCGGCAAGGTGTTCCTGCAGGAGTTTGTCGACGCTCGGCGCCTGCCGTCCATCCAGAACGCCCCCCAGGTGCTCTACTCAAACCGCGAGCCCCCGCTCGAGATTCGCCATCTGCCCAACCTCAAGGACGACGAGAGTGTGGGCTACGTGACCTTTGGTAAGGAGTTTATGCCCGCGTGATCCGGGTGTGGATTTGGTTGAACAAAACCGGCACTGATAGGCAGCAGGGGGCCGTTTCTCCTAACGTACCGGCTTTGCGACTCATCCCTCCCTATCGTTTTGCCTTCCTGCTTTTCTACAAACCAGTGCTCTTCCCGCGTCACTTTGAGCATCCGGAGGTCCGCGGGAAGACCATCTCGGACATCCAGCTATTCCGTGACTACCTGCACTACCATATCAAGTGCTCCAAGGCCTACATGCACTCGCGTATGCGCGCCCGCGTACAGGACTTCCTGAAGGTGCTCAACCGTGCCAAGCCAGACCGTACTGGCACGGCAGAGAAGAAGTTGGCTAGGTAAGCCAGGATCCACGTACAGCCTTGGCGGAGCCAGGCCGTGAGTCGGAGTGGGGACCTCCTACCATGCGAATGCCACGAAGGCACTCTCTAACCTATTGACATGTCACACCCTTCTCTTTACCTTGATTCATACCCCAGTGGCCGGTCCTTCCGTCCCAACCCCATCTCCTCGCGCCCCACCGTCTAGGTGACCATTGCCAGGCCACGTCCACGCCGGGGCCATGTTGGTAACACGGTATAGTGAACCATCATTCGCTTGAATAGCAATAGAATCCCATCCGCCGCCCCCTATTGCAATAAACAATATTATTATATATAATCAACGGTTAGTAGCGGCCTGGCATCAGTGGGTATTTGTAAACCTCCTCGCCTCTCTCTGTAGCATATCGAAGAGAGGTCACCACCCGTTGATATCAAGGTATTAGGATACGTCTTTTACTGAATTGCGGCGAGACTGTTAGATACCAGACGGTCGGGTTTCCAAAAAGTTGACCAGCTGGCTGGCTTTCGTCGGATCGTCCACCGCGGCAGCAAATCGTACAAGCAGCTCGGTTTTCTGCTCCTGTAACGCTGATGAGCTCGTGTACTAAGAGTTGGGCGCAAGGGACGGAGCGTGGTATTGCGATAAGGGAGCATGGTATTGCAATAAGTCAACAAGGGACATGATCAGGGACCGAAATCCTAGATTTCGCCGTTTAGAGTCCAAGTCCAGCTTAGCCTAGTACGAGGATGCTGTCGTGCCTTACCTGGGCCGCGTCGTTGACTTTGGCTCGAATCGCTTGGGCTTCGTGCTTGAGTGCAGTCATGAGATCCAGAACAACCTATGACAAGGTGGATATGAATGGCATTGTCAGTGTGGTTAGCACCCTCATCTCGATCCGAGAGCGGCTTACTCATAGGTTAATAGGAGCGCTACACTTTAATTCGCCAACCTTGCATGGTAGATGCGTCCGACCACTTACTTTCGGGAGTAATACAATGCCGCTGGCCACGGAACCGTGCTCGTCGTCCATTGGGGTCTGGGTGACCGTGCGCCCGCTGGAAGTGAAACGATGTGAATGTGGCGGGTCAAGTTCATGGCATGGCCGCTTGGACCAGTTCCGAGCTTCCTGGTTAGCATACTCCAAACGAGAGTCTGGTTAATTAGAATGCGACTGGACTCGCAATGATCTACCGACGCATATTTAGCAAAGACTTACAGCTGCTTAGTGTAATCGGCAATGCCTAGAAAGTTATGTAATACCCGGGCACGCCGGGCGGCCATATCTCGCACGAGGGATAGGTTCTTGTGGACAAGGTTGTCTAGCAAGGAAAGTGCGCTCGTACTTGCTGACGGGTGGGCCGTATGTGCCGTTTCTGGGAATGAGTGACAAGGAAGTCATGGCCGGTTTGTGAGAAATGGTACACGACTCTAGAAAAGTGAACTGCGTCACCTACTACGCCACGGTCGATTATCCTTACCGTGTATATCAACGAGACGGTGCATGGCGTGGAAGAAGCGATCGTCGGCGTCAAGTACCCCCTTACTGGCAAGCGATCGCGTCGCATTGGTCGTGCCCATTAGGGTCTGGAGGGATATTAGGGCAGAAGGTGGCCGACAAGGAACGGCGTATTGGTACTAGACATTTGAGCAAACGAAGTCTCTTAACAATCATTGGGAACGAATACAGTCGCACGCATACACGTGTCTAGTACTTGGTGTAACCGAATGTTACTGGTGGTAGATAATTGGGTAGGGGTCGCCCCGTCCGTACCGTAGCACTTACCTGACGTGACAGGAAGGCCCCCATCTTGGCGGTGAGGTCCTGGTGAAGGATATCGACTCCGCTTAGCCACACCTGGACCTTGTGCGATTCAACCTCTCCGAGTAGCTGGAGGGTATCGAGGGTGGCCAATTGCTCCGTGAGGGGCTCCTCGATCTAAAGTGCACCAATAAGAGGGTGAGTGCCGTCGTCGTTGTGTCGTTAAAAGCCGTAAGTAACTGGTTTGTTGCGCAAACATGAGGCATGATGCGACTATTGGCACCGATAGCCTAAGGGCTGCTATGCACCACAGAGGTTGCGGTCACCTACCCCTCTGAGTCGCTCCAGGGCCAAGCGGCTATAAACAGTTAGCAAATGGGCCAGCTGCCGCTCCGCGGCCTCCCGCAACGGCCTAGCGATGTTACGTCCGATCGTTTCCGTTGCGGATACCTCGAATAATCCTGCCCAAATAGAGTCAGGTTCACTAGACGGGCCACACTGCAAAACTTTGGATCCGTCAGCGGCACCCTCTGCCGCCAGCTCCTCTAAAAATCGGGCCCGGTAGGCGAGCCGCAGGTAGGTCTGCTCGCGAGCTGGCAGATCTGTTAGGAGTCGGTCGATATCGGTATCTACCACAGACCACAGGTCACCCAGCGTGTCGGGAAGGAAAGGGTATTGTTGAAGTATTTCGCTGGGAACTTGTTCGCCTCGCTAAAAACACCCCATGACGTGAGTCAGGAGATGGGGTGTATAGTGAGAGTCGCAAATGAGAAAAGGACGCTACCATTCTAGGGTTAGATGGAGGTTGGCTGACTCCGATAGACAGCCGTCGGCAGTCATCACAGGACATACACCTAGGGTTGCAGGACGGTAGTCACTTTCAGCGATGCCCGCTTTACTAAATACACAACCTACCTTGAATGCGGCAGCCAATACTTCCTCGGCAGAGTCGATAACCTGAGTCGTGTTTGTCAGAATCGCTTCAATTGCGGTGGCGTTTTGGTAAATATGCGTAGCGGCTTTATCTGAGCAATATTCTCTAGAAGCAGACGATGCCAATGTACTAAGACAATCGCGGGCAGCCTCAACCTCGCCCTGGAGATGAAGATCGTGCTCGAGGGCCAAGGTTTCCAATACCGTCGCCAATCGCTGGCCTTCAGCATCCGCTGCACGCCGCCGTTGCTGTGTATCCGCCAACTCACTATGCAAGACTCGAATCGTCTCTGTCGTCTCTGTCGCCTCATTTTCCAACTCCGCCAGATATGCTTTCAGCTCTTGGGTTTCCGCCCGCAGCCTAGTCAGCTGAGTGTCGATCTGGTCCTCGCGTACCATGTTGTCATCTTGCTCCACTCCATGTGCATCGTTGAATGCTGTCCCGTTCCACCTAGAGTCATTCTTCTGCTGTGTCCACCAGTTGTAGAAAGCTAGTTCGCCATCACTTAGAGTTTGCTCGTGGGGGTCCACATGGGTCAGTAGCCATTCGAGGAGCTCACAAGCGCTGTCCGTCTGAAATGCCCAGGCTAGGTCGGCTGGTTGGAGCGTATCGGTAAAGGGGTAGTGAGAATCCAGGAGGAAATCGAGGAACTGTTCAGCGTATTCCAATGGGGTCATTGTCTAAATGTGTCCTAACGAGAGTTGGGCAAAATCGGCAGGTGAAAATTCGTATAAAAATTGAAGTAAATGTATACAGGAATGTGTGCAACCCGATTCTCCGCGTTATCAAGTCGGAGAAGCTGCTCATTAATACCCAGCTCTGACAAATATGATTCGATCCCATACCTAGACAGTTTGGACGACATACTACTAATGAGTCGCAATCAAAACATAAAGAGCAAAGAAGAATGAAACAGCCAAAAAGTAACTCTCCGGCGGGGAATTGAACCCCGGTCTCCTGCGTGACAGGCAGGGATACTTACCACTATACTACCGA